>PVJA010002861.1:69370-101612 GCA_004027025.1 Myocastor coypus | reverse complement strand
GAAGAAGAAGAAGAAGAAGAAGAAGAAGAAGAAGAAGAAGAAGAAGAAGAAGAAGAAGAAGAAGAAGAAGAAGAAGAAAATGGCAGGGCCAGGGAGATAGCTCCATGGCACAAGTGCCTGCTGCCTGGCAAGTGCAAGGTCGGGAATTTGAACCCCGGTCCTGCCAAGAAAAAAAAAAAGAAAGAAAGAAAAGAAAATGGCCATGGAAATAGCCTCTTTGTGTAGATAAATGTTAGAACTGGGAATGAGTAGGTAGTTAAAGAAGAAGAATTTGCTATGGTGGAACCAGTACATAGGAGATAAGGCTGGAAAATTATGTAGAAGGTAGATCATGAGGGCTGATACTAGGGACCTTTAGCAACATAAACTCTTAATGTTTGTCATGGTCTATGTCTAGGTGTTCCCCAAGGCCTCACACTGTCATGGAGTAGCTTCTAGAGTTTTTCCCTGACTCAGGTCCAGTGCTGGCATTACAGGTGTGAGCGCTGCACCCACCCTGGGGCAGGCAGCCTGTATCAATATGAGGGAGGGAAAGATGCTTGCACTAGGCTCCGCCTGTGCTCTTGCTTTTCCTGTCTTCTGCTGTATGAACTGCTGTCCTTTGCCATGTGCCACCTGCCTTGGAGCCCCCTGGTTCTGGACTGAAACTTCCATAAACTGTGAGCTAAATAAACCATTCCTTCCTTCCTTAAATTTGAGTATCAGGTATTTTGATACTCAACAACAAGAGAAAAGTAACCAGGACAATGTTAATGTTCTCAAGTTTGCCAATTTATATTTTTCAAAAGCCATCATCAAAAGGTTGAAAGGCAGGCTCAGAGTAGAAAGACATTTGCAACATAAGCCTAAAACTAGAATACTCAAAGCACATCTACAACTGTATATAGTTTATTATCTCAAATCATATACAATAATTAACTAAAAATGGATTACAGACCTAAAAGTGAGAGATTAAAACAATAGAACTCTTAAGAAAACAAAATAGAATCAAATCTTCATGATCTTGGATTGGTCATTGGCTTCTTAGGTTCAACACCAAAAAATACAATCACCACAAAAAATCATAGAAAATTTGGACTTCACAAATTTAAAAAAAATTGGTGTTTCTATAGTTATCATCAAGAAAGGCAAAAGACAACCAAAAAAACAATGGGAAATGAGTTGGGGAGGGTTATTCTAATTTTTCCTAACCTCCAATTAGAATTCAGCATTTCCTTCTGTTACAAATGTAAGCAACTATGCGAGTGTGAGGAAACCATTCTTTTCTTTCTTTCTTTCTTTCTTTCTTTCTTCTTTCTTTCTGTCTGTCTGTCTGTGTCTTTCTTTCTTTTTTTTTTTTTTGTGGGATCAGGGTTCGAACTCACGACCTTGCACTTGCCCAGCAGGCACTTGTGCCTCAGAGCTATCTCCCCAGCCCCTGTCTGTGTCTGTATTTCTTTCGTTCTTTCTTTCTTTCTTTCTTTTTCTCTCTTTCTTTTTGTATTTTTTAGGAAAGGGTCTACAGGGTGTTCAGGGTCTCACCACTAGGTCAGACTCATAGTGATCTGCCTGTTTACAGCCTCCCAAGAGTTGGGATTACAGGCACACCACCACACTCGGTCTCAGTTGCTATTTCAGCGCACACCAGGTGCAGGTCCAGCACAGCAGGCCGGGAGGTGAATTCCCAGCCCCTGTGCCTGTTTGCAAGTGCTTTAATCTAATGAGTTATTTGGCCAGCTGAACCATTTTTGGAAAATCATTCATCAGCTAAGGGACTAGTGGTTGAAATATAAAAAGAATTGCTCCTTAACAATTGAAGACAACCTCATTTAAAATATACAAAGGATTTTGATAGACATTTCTCTGAAGATATACAAATAGCTAGGAAGCACATAAAAAATGTTCAAAATTGTTTGTCAAGGAAATGTGTATCAAAACTACTGTTGGATTCTTCTTCATGCCCACTATGATAGCCATTTTTTTCAAAAATAATAACTACTAAAGTTGAGAAATTGAGATCCCATTCCTAGACAGATGTCCCAGAGATGAAAATTGCTCACACAAAAACCTGTTCATTAATATTCAGAGCAGCCTTATTCCAGCCAAGTATATTCTTGAATGGATTCATGAATAGAATATCATTCAGCAATTTAAAAATGTGCTTCTACACATTATAACATGCGTAGACAAGGAATATGTTATGTGAAAGAAGCTCATCACTAAAGACTACATATTATGGGGGGCCGGGGAGATAGCTCCGTGGCACAAGTGCCTGCCTGGCAAATGCAAGATTGTCAGTTTGAACCCTAGTCCCGTTTAAAAAAAAAAAAAAAAAAAAAAAAAAGACTACATATTATAGGAGCAGTGTGAAGAAGAAATAAGGATGACCCCCCAGGCTGCCCAAAGCTGCATGCCACTGCATCTCAGTTCTAGTGCCTGTGACCTGCTGCCATCGCCACCATGCCCAAGAGAAAGGCTGAAGGGGATGCTAAAGGTTATAGCCAAGATGAAAGATAAGCCACAGAGAAGATCTGCAAGGTTGTCTGCTAGACCAGCTCCTCCAAGGCCAGAGCCCAACCTTAAAAAGGCTCCCGCAAAGAATGGAGAGAAGGTGACCAAAGGGAAAGAGGGAAAAGCTGACGTCAGCAAGGATGGGAATAGCCCTGCAGACCGTGGAGATGCTAAAACAGAGCAGGCACAGAAAGCTGAAGGTGCTGGAGATGCCGAGTGAAGTGCGTGCATCTTGATAACTGTGTGCTTCTGGTGCCTGTACAGTTTGAAACACCATTTTTTTTAATCAAGTTTTATAAAAATGCAGAGTTTTGTTTTACTTTTTTTAAGGCTGTGTTGTTAGCACACAGAACACTTCATCGTTGTTTTTTGGGGGAAGGAGCCTATGTTAGTAGCACATGTTTCCAAAGCTGGGTTGATGTGGGGCAGGTGCCTTTCCCTGCTGGTTTTGAGAGACTTCCTCTTGGCTCCCAGGAGGAGGGTTTCCCTGATGTTGACACATGTGGCCACCTTGGCACAAATGCCTTGTGGTACAGGACAGCTCCCAGTTCATCTTATGTCCTCCTTTCCTCTGCCATCAGCATAGGCTTAACTCCCTTAAGCCCAGAGACCTATTGGAATCTGATTCCCAAAAGTGATGTTACCAGTATGTCAGGTGACCTGGACTTGCCAGTAACATTGAGATGGTGTCCCACAAGAGCAACTGATTTCTTTTTCTAGATTGTGGACCTTCAGATTGATAATTCTACCATTTTCATTTCCTGAAAGTCAGGGTCGGCTTGAGAAAGGTTGTTAAACAACATGCTAAATGTGACATGTCAACACTCACTCTAAGCTTCCCCTACTTCAGAGCCTCAAATGAAGACTTCATTGGATTTTATCGTGGCTTTCTGATTTTTGGTAGTCCATCCAAGAAGGGGGTTTGAAAGTTGTTGTATACTGTTAAGAATTGCGTGCCCATGTCCTGCTTGAAAAACCATGACTGTTTATGAAAAGTATCTTTAATAAGGCTGGATACAGTTTGGCTTTAAAAAAAACATACATATTACATTATTTTATTTATGTGAAATATTCAGAATGGGTAAATCCACACAGGCAGAAAGATTAGTGACTGACTAGGGCTGGGTGTGGCTTAGAAGGAAGAGCCAGTGATTGTTACTGGATACAAAGATCTACTACTTACTTACTTATTTGGTATAGGGTCTTGCTACGCAGCTCAGATGTGTAGTGATCCTCCTGTCTCCCAGTCTCCCCAGTGCTGGGATTGTAGGTATGCACTACCACGACAGTTTCAGTGTCCAGAAGAGCTTGCCAGGGGTTTCCGGGCAGCGTGGCATGTGGTACTGGGGATCAAACCTGGGTCCTTGGCAGGCAGGTGCTTAAACCACCAAGCTATCTTCCCAGCCCTAAAGATTTCTTTAGAGGTGATGAAAATATACAGAAACCGGTTATGGTGATGGTTATGCAGTCTATAAATATATTAGAAAACAGTGAGTTGTAAGTTTTAGGTAAGTAAATTGTCTGATGTATGAATTGCTTCTCAATAAAGCTGCTAAAAATTTAATTAAAAAAGAAAATAGTTACAAAACAGCATGAGTCTACAGATAGTATTTAGGAAAGAACTGTGGACTTGTCCAGTGTGATCAGTATACTACTCATTGGATCTTTTTTTGAGCGATAATTTATTTAACTATGCACTCCTGCTTTAATGTGTTTTTGGTATGCTTGCTTCATTTCTTGACAGAAAATGTTTTAAAATGTGCCAGGCACGTATCAACGGAAAATGAATGAAAGGGAAACGGTAATTACTTGACTTTACGGCCATTTCTAATTTCACCCGTGCTGTGGACTCATGGTCACCAGCCTCTTCAGGTTTCTCCACCTGTAAAGCAGAGATGCTGAAGTGTCTGCACAACAGACTTGGGCCTATCATTACTGGAGACCTTCTTGTTTGTTGCTAGCCCCCGGAAGCCCGGAATTTGATCAAGTGTGTGTAGGTGGGACTGGGCTTGCTTGCCTGGAGCAGAAAGCTACACCAGTGCTAAGAAAAACATCCTGTCTGGTTCAGGCCAGCTCCTCCCATTCCTCCCGTGTTTCACTTTATAGTATTTAATCATGGTCTATAAGTTTAAGCACAGTATGTAGCCATTAGCTGTGCCTTTCATTACAAATTCAATGTCAGTATGAAGTTTTTTCCCCTTAAAAACAGAATTTTGGCACCATCGCTGCCTTGGAAATCAGGGAAGAATAATGTATTTGAGGAAATAACCAAAATATTTAAGTGTTATATCTGAGCTAAGTGTGCATGTACTGCATTTAAGTGATTATTAATTGCTAATAAAATCAGCCTCTCCCTGTTCGGCTACCTTTATTAAAATTTCCATAGTATTTAACAAATCAACATGATCAGTACAAATACATCATTAATTTTGCAACGCAGATTAAGTGGGAGTAAATATAGAAAATAAAGGTTTAGAAGAATGTCTTTGGGATAATCTATACAAATTTAAATGATCTAATTAAATATTAACCTTATCTAAGAATAGCTACCTATAAATACAGAAGAACCTTTCATATGAATTTAGTGATCTGAACTGAGAATGTGCAAAATTCAATGATATATTCAATCTCATTTTTTACACAAACATGAATATTAACAATCTCTATGAAAACAGATAAATCTGACAGCCATGTAGTGCTTCAAGTCTTGTACAACATGGCAGAATTTCAGTTCCCATTAAATAAACAACAAATGACTTCATGAATTAAACAGGAAGCTAAGCTTTTATGGAGTTGATGTATTAAATACCTGTGCTACTCCTAAAATGTGGAGAAAGTGACCCCTAGTGGAATTTGGGTGAAGCCTTTCCTCAGTGCCTTTCATATATCCTGTCAATCTGCGCCTAGGTGCTACAAGTTGCAATCTGCGCCTAGGTGCTGCGAGTTTCCTGTGCCAGGCATTGCACTGGGCTCTGAGGACAAAGACCTGGTGTAAAGAGATGTTCAGGATGGTTCAGGACCAAACAGTGATGAAAAAAAATGCTTGCTCATAATTACAGGAGATTAGAGTGGAAGTAGCTGACTTGACAGTGGGCTGAGGAAGAGGTGGTCCAGGCACTGGCCAGAGCAAGGTAGTAGTAGGGAAAGGCCAGGCCCAGTGACACATTCGAGCAACATGGCACCTTCTACAATAGCTGGTGGTTTCATTTAGTGAGGCATAGAGACATTTACAGAAGACTAGATAATGTTAAATCAAGAAGTACAAAGGCAGTACAGGCTTCATTCTACTGGATAATGTTTCCCAAACTGTGTTCTTGAGATATTAAAGGTTTTGGCAAATGCTACACAAAATCACACATAGACAGCAAATATTATGTAGAGCTTAATAGCTATGGGAGATTGTCTTGAAGTGGGTTTCCCCAATCTTTTGCAGAGGTCTGAATGGTCACGTCAGAGAATAAATTACTCAAGTTGAGGAACAAAGAGAGGAAACAGATTTAACGTAAGTCAGTTGTATATGATTAGTGCCTTTGCATAGCTGAGGAAAATGAGGTTTATAGAGTTAATTGTGCTTCCCAAGTTCACTGGGCTGATTAGCGTCATGGCTGATGATGTTGGTTCCGTCATGCTACGCTGATTTAGAGGACCAGGAGTCCAGCCTTGAAGGAGTCATCAGAAAGAAAAGAGAGGGTGATTGATGTCATCACAAGAGGTTGTAGAGAAAAAGGAAAAGAGCAGAAGGGAGTGGTGTGGAGTGGAGAGATGGAAAAGAAGGGAAGGGGAGGGAGAGAAAAGGGAAAAGGTGGGCAGAGGCAGAGACTCAGAGAATGGCGACCTCTGGAGAAATAGCAGAGGAAGAAGAGGGAAGACGTCAGAGGATGAGGACTGTGACAAGGGACAGTCGTCTACTGAAAGAGCAGAGGGAGGGGAAGGGGAGCGGGTTCTAGAAGAGGACAGCAGGGGACATCAGACGCTGCTGAGAAGTAGGTGAGCTGAAGCCCCGGCCTTTGACAGCTGGGATTGGCCTTGTGAGGTCATTTATCATCTGAAAGAGAAACTGGGGCAGTGCTAGGCCCTGAGAAGTGAAGAGGAAGTGAGAGAGTGAGCCAGGGCCATCTGCTTTCTCCAAGCGGCTCACCAAGAAGAAAAGGAAGTTAGATGAAGATGTGTGTTTACCAAAGGAGTTGCCGCCTAAAGACTGAAATAGCTACGTCCAGGGTTACGTGTTGTGGAGAAGCAGCTGAGGAAAATAAAGAGGTGGAAGGTAAAGTGGAAGGATAAGCAGAGGAGACAGAAGTGCCCAGAGCACAAAAGAAAATGATTGGCCTGGACACGAAGAGGGGAGGAGCGGGGAGGGATGCTTGACATCACCGTGTGCATCTCGGGCTACAGGAAAAGAGGGAACCGGACTGCAGCCGGTGTCTGCTGCTTTTCCTCTGAAGATGGAAGTGGGGCTAAGACTGAAGAGGCCAAGGGCAGGGAGGCTCGTGAAGAACTTGGCACCTGCTGTACAGTCAGAGGTGACAGGCCTGTGACCTGCAAAAGAACTGCTGAGGTTCAGAGAGATAGCTCCATGGTCTGAGTGCCTGGCTGGCAAGCACAAGGATCCAAGTTCAATCCCTGCTACCACATGCCATGCAGGCCCTAGGACACCCCCCCCCCCGGAACTGGAGGTCAAACTCAGGACCTTGTACTCGCCAGGCAGGCATCGTGCCCCTGAGCTATCTCTTTGGCCCAAGTCCCAGAATTTTGGCCACAATCTGCTGTCCCTGAGACCTGCCGTGGAGACACTGAGACAAGAGGAGCATCGCAAATCTGAGCTGTGCAGCAAGAGCCTGTATACCAAATAAATAAAAGATTTTTTTTTTTTTTTAACAATTTAAAAAGAACTGCTGAACAGCAGGGAGGAGTTGGCCGGGTGGAGACCCTAGATGCTGGGTCCTGAACCAGCGGTGCTGCTGCTGCTAGTGGCTCTCCTGGGGCCTGGGTACAGGAGCATCGAGCTGGCATTTTGCAGGTTGGATAAGGCAGAGCAGAAACTGAGATTGAGACCGAAATGATTCTTAAAAAGGCAGATGAAGGGCAGTGGTGAGTCAGCACCGTGGTAGATCGGCAGAAATGGGAGAAGGGGGGTCGGAGACCTTGATGGCTGGGTCAGCTCTGGCAAAGTAGAGTCAGAGGGACAGGAGAGTGTGATTCGAGGAGAAACGCTTGACATTCACTAAGAAGTGTCAGGCTCCAGGCGCCACCAGAGAAAGCACATCTTCATCCATTGCTTTTCAGGTACTTACAGCAAACAGGAATGCTAATTTCCATATGTTCCAGGTGAAGAAACAAGCACAAAGCCTTAACTTGGCCAGGGTTACACAAAGCCTGTCTGCACATTCAGTCACAAGGCTGAAACTGAGAGAATGATAGTGGCCTAAAGAGGACTCTCTCTCTCTCTCTCTCTCTCTCTCTCTCTCTCTCTCTCTCTCTCTCTCTCTCTCTCCCCTCTATGCTATTTAACATTGGGGAATCCTTGAATTGAAGAGGGAGGGGTACAGACCCTCACAGATACCCAGGGTACCCAGTGGAACTCTGTCCTGTGATATGTGCCACTGACCTCCAAAGTCTGTCTCCCCTGCTCTACAGGGAAATTGACTTCGTCTTCCCACGGCCACTACAATATCCACAGAGAAGGGGCATAAGCAAGCACTGCAGCCACTGGGCGAGGATACACTGGAGACCTGGGCAGGGTGGACGCACCGCCCACCACATGCACTGTGGCATTGTGGGCCTAGGAGGAAATGGTGCTGCCACACTCCCCTGCAGACACCACAGAGCTGCGCTTCCTAACTTAGCCTCTCCATCCCACTGGCGGCAGAAGAGCGTAGTGAAATGCAGGTGGAGTGGCCTGCTACCCAGGCACTGCCTGGGAAGTGGAAGGGAAGGGGCAGGCTGGGCAGAACCAGGGTGTCGTGTAAGGATATCAGGAAGCCAACTGCCTGCCTGGGGAGGCTGGGGGGAGCTGGAGAAGGTAGGAATCCATGTGAGTTGAGGTTCCAAGCCCCTGGGGCTTGCTCTGTTATTCCATCTAACTTACAAAGCACAAATTCAAGGATATTCTCATATGACCTTGCAGGGCTGTCACAAAAAGGCAATAGAGTGAGGGTTTTGAATGAAGGTAATTTCTCTCTTCCCAGTCCTGGAAGCTGTGGGCAGGATTGACTTCTCCCTGGCTTATAGAGGGTTGGCGTCCTCTGCTGTCTGTCTTTACACAGCCTTTTTTCTGTGCCTCCTCTATCACAATCTCTTCTAAATTATATTGGATTAGGGGCCACCACAGTGATCTCACTTAACCCAGTTATTTCTCTAAAGATACAATCTCCAAATACAGTTACAGTAGTACTCTCACGTACCCAGGGTATGGCCTTCAACATATAAATGGCATAGCTGTAAAATTCAGCCCATAGTAACTATTAAGCATTTCAAGGTGGCCAATGCAGAGTGAAATCCCAAGGGTGGACCACATGTGTGACTGTACTGGTAACATCAACCCCAAGCTAGAATTGTGGTGTGGGAGCAACAGTGTGGAGCTTGGAGAACCTGACTCCTCTTTCAAGACCTACAGTTGCCCAGGCTTATGGATGAACGTCCACCCTTTCTGAACAGAGTTGGGAAAGAAGTCAAGCAGAATCCTTAGATGGGAACAAGATTTTGTTAAGACAATGGGAGGCAGAAATGTTTTTGAGCAGGTTGAGAAGAGCCTCTTGCAAGCAAATGAGCTTTCCAAAGGCAGAGTAGGAATGGCTCTGTAGGGAGGAGGGTCAGCAATAAGGGAATAATCCCCGAGGAGAAGAGCCATGCATGAGGATGAGAAAAGGAAAGAGAACACATCACCGGAGGTCTTGATATGTTATTACTTTTAATTATGCTAGTCGCAAATTTCATGACTTTAGAAAGCAAATTAAAATTTTAATTGAATTTTAATTAAATGTTAACATTCTTGATCCATCGTGGTTGTGCTTCACATGAAAGCACGGAGCTGCTGATTGACCAGAAGAACATTTCATGCGGATCCTCCCTCGGTCTCCATTCCCATCAATGCAACACAGGGTGGACAAGGAGAGGCTCACAGTGTCAGCGTACAGCTCCCTGCCCTGCCCCAGAAACCAGCCATTGTGGGTAAATGCTTGACTGTAGTAACCTAACAAATTAAGCTTATTTGCTTCAGTACATGTGCGGAGGGCATTATCCCCAATAGCTTATGATAATCTCTCCCAGACAGCAAGAAAGAAGGCCCAGTCTAGACTTATATAGATAGAACTATAGGCAATTAGTAAGTATAAAATGTAAAGTGTAAGAGCAGCACTGGAATAGCAGGACAAGAAATTAGTGGTAAGTAGAGAGAAAAGCAGCTTTCTGACACAGAGAGCTGCATCATGAAAACACAGATAGATTGTTGCATTCAGTTTCATTACCTACCCATGCTCCACCAAAGATTACAAAAATTAATTTAAGCTATTCAGATAATGACAGTCATTTTAAAATTAAAATGTGTTCACTGTGTAAAATTTGGAAAATATGAATATGCAAAAAGGGAAATATTACTACAATTATAACATTTACTTTCTTTTAGATATTTTGACTTTCTTTAGTTTTTTCTGCTATTACATATCGATATGTTTTCTTTTTTAAAAAGAAAAAGTCCTGTTTTTTAAAACATCATAAGCAGTCTTCCTCTTGCCACTTAAAAAATGTGAGTTTGCTTATCTTGTATAATATCATTTTAATGACTGCATTTAGTTATATTTAATTAATTTTCTATTGCTAGATATTTAGATTCTTTTCGGCTATTTACTACATTTCAACAATGAATATCCTATTAATTTTGATTCCTCTGAGATTATTTCAATAGAATAAGTTCACGCATCATTAATATGTCAAAGTACCTGCATGCTTTAAGCCATTTGAAAAAAAGTGATTGTATATAGATAGAAAATGTTTAAAAAAAAAAAAAACTATCCTGTTTAAATAATTATTAGAAGCCAGGCGTGGTGGCGCATGCCTGTAATCCCAGCACTTGGGAGGCTGAGGCAGGAGAATTGGTGCGAGTTCGAGACCAGCCTGGGCTACAAAAGTGAGCTCAAGGCCAGCCTCAACCACATACCGAGACCCTGTCTCAAAATGACAAAAAAAATTATTAAATAATTCCACTTAAAAAGGATATAATTGAGATAAGTTTGGAGTTGAATCTTTGTTTTTTTATTTTACTGACAAGTTATAATGTGATGAGTCACTCAGTCCCTTTTGATTTCTTGTCATTAAATAAGGTTGACAATAGCTATAGGTACAGTTATCCTTGTGAGTTAAGATTTGTGAAACCCACATGTAGTATCTGTGAATGGCCACAAACTAAGAGAACATCTATGGTTATGTAAATTGCAATTTAAATGAGTAGGATGTAGCGATATTTAGTGAAACTCCTTTGGACCCTTTTAAGGAAGGAGGTACTGGTTGACCATAGTTACATAGGAGAAGGAATGTGAACAGCCCAGTAGAAGGTGATCCCTAGCCATGTCCAGGGAACAAAATCTTAACTAAGCATCTTCAAACATCATGGCCTTCTTGAAGAAATTATTTCTCCAATGCATAAGGCAATCTTTAGTCTCTTTCACTGAGAAATATGCCAGTGTAACCCAAGCCTTCCTTGGTTTCTGCCTTGTACCACTCTGCAAAGTCTGCGTGGAATTTCTTTCACCTTTCTTTCGGTGATCTTGCTAGCAGTGCAATACTTTTGGATGCTTCTGTAGATGCTCATAGAATTCTTCCATCAGCACAAGGGTATACAAAGGCACACAGGACAATACTGCTCAAAACCACTCATGGTTCAGTGCCAAAATGAATGATTATTGTATAAGTGGTTCACAGTGGTCATGACAGCAGGCATAAAGCTATACGTGGGCTTCTGCACATCAATATTGTTGGGGTTGCCTCTATGGTCTGGACCTAAGATCCAATGTTATTTTGGACACCTTTTATCATGGAGGAAGCAATTATTTGTTCTTACCAGAATATAGATTTGTATTCCCTCTCTATAGTGGCCCTGTCAGCACCCCTGGTTGATGGGCTTATAGTGTCTTTTAAAGCATAGTTTGGTTAGAGAACTTAGTTTATAATGAAACAAGTAAGGCAACAGAGCTCACCTTCTTGGAATTCCACAGATCCTTCTTGCTCTTCAGGATACTTCATTACCCTCAACTAGTGATTTTTTAAAAAAATTTTAAGAGTAAAAAAATTTATTGGGGAATAGAAATAGCTCCTGAGACAGGTAAGGTCCCCAAAGAGTTGCCAACAAGCTCATGTCACTAAAGAAGTTTTATAAATTCACAAGGTGAGTGCAATGTAGGTTTAAATGATAATCAGCCAGTAAGATTACAAGTATAGCCAGCTAGCTAATAATAAGGATATATACATGACATCATTAACCTTGGTGAATAGCCTATCTTAGTCTTGCCCTTTGTATTAGAAATCTTAATCTTGGTGGGAGAGGATGACCTGCCTATCATGAGATAATGGGAAATCTAAAAAGAATGATATCAATAATCTCAAATTTCCTTAAGGAAGTATGTAAATCTGGCCATTATGATTTAAATTTTCTGCTGATGAAAAAGTAGTTCTAACCAGTTTTGGGTGTGTTCTCATCTCTGCACTTGGTTTCCTCAAGGGCTTGGCTCTGTCTGACTGTTTATAATACTTCTACTTAGCTATCCAAAATAGTCCCCTTTCTGAAGAGCTATAAATAACTTTGGGGCTGATTAGAACTAGGAAGGTTCAGTAAAGGGGTGACTTCAATTAGGGGACTTCCCCGGAGAATAATCTAACAGATTTTGGCTAGCAGTCATGTTACAGTTTAGCAGTTATGAATTTTTACAGTGTTGATCTAATGGATCTTGGTAAAAGGAGTCTATCACATTTGTTATTGGTTTTATCTGTATGATTACTTGGAAATTGGTAGCCTCTAGATAAGAATAAAGTGGTCTGGGAATCTAGCTCAGCATCACAGCACCTGGCTGACAAGTGCAAGGACAGAGTCTCACTATGCAGTTCAGGCTGGCCTGAGCTCACTTTTGTAGCCCAGGCTGGTCTCGAACTCACACTGATCCTCCTGCCTCAGCCTCCCGAGTGCTGGGATTACAGGCGTGCGCCACCACGCCCAGCAAAATTTTCTAAGAAATTTTTTAAAAATGTATTTAGTACAAGGTCTACAGGGTCTTACTACACAGATGGGACTCATGGTGATCTTCCTATTTTCAGCCTCATAAGCACTGGGATTACAGGCACGTGCCAGCACACCAAATCTCAGTCACAGTCTCAGTCCAAGTCTCAGCATACCCTGGGGGCAGGGCTAGCACAGCACAATGGGGACTGAACCTTGGTTACTGTACCTGTCTAAGCGGGTGCTTCACTCTGCTGAGCTGTCTAGCTGGTCCTCTAAGAAATTAAAGCATGTGTAATCAAAGCATGAACAGTAGAATAGAAAGATAGGCTGAGGATTGTGCCATGTCCAGAAACTTCTCTTAAGGGACTCGAAAAGCATTGTAATCAGTCGGCTCATAGAACCGTATACTGATGGAGGTTGTCTATAAGTCTCTCTAGTTTTCGCTGTAAGAAGATGGAGAGTTTGGTGGTTTTGAAGAAAAAAATTATAGCTTGTTGTTGAGCTTTCATAGCTGTTACTACATTTTTTTCAGCTTCACTGAATCCTAACAGTGGTTAGCTACAGGTATAGCTGGAAACTGTGAGAAGGGGTCAGGATTCGGAGCCACTTTTTGTAGGTGGATTTTATTATGGTGACATTATTTTTTATATATTTTAATATATATTATATTATATTACATCACATTATGTCGCGCTGGGTGTCTAAGACTAAGTTAAAATGATACTTGCGCTCATCAAAATTAACCTCTTGCTACTTATCAAAGTCAGTTAAGTCTCTTTAGGCATTACTTTTGCAGTCATCTGTAGAGCCTCTCAGTATTTCTGCCAGTTTCAGCTTCTAAGATGGGTCATTTCCATCTATGGTGACTGTAAATTCATTGATTTCTATCCTCTGGAGTCCAGCAATTTCTCTGGATCCTACAGAAAAGATTTTCTCATATTCTAGATGCTCACTCACCTCAGACCCTCTCTCTGTTGCTCTCTGTTGCCCTGGTTGGTCAGTTGCCTCTGTCACCATTTTGTTGCTGTTCCACTGCCCTGAACTGCTGCTCTCTGCCATCTGTCAGCCTGCTTTGGAGCCAGTCAAATATGGACTGAAACCTCCAGTAACTGTGAGCTAAATAAACCACTTCTTCCTTCAGTTTGGGTGCCAGGTATTTGTCCTAGCAACAAAAGAAGAATAACTAAGACATACACCTATAAAAGTAGCAATAATAAGTGTCAAAGCTATATGGAAATCTTTATCTCTTACTTTAGTTTTGTGTCAAGAACATCTTTTCAATGGCTGGCCAGACAGCTCAGTGGACTAAAGCACCTGCTTAGGTAGAGCTCAGTGGTGGGGCGCCAATCCCCAGTATGTCGGCCCCATCCTCAGGGTACACTGAGATGGGATTGAGCCTGGGTGTAGTGGTGTGCACCTGTAATGCCAGTGCTTGGGAGGCTGAAAACAGGAGGATCACTATGAGTCTGATCTACACAGTGAGACCCTGTACTAAATACATAAAAAAAGAACATCTTTTAATAAGAAACTCTTACTGTTTTACCCAAGGAAAACTTAACTTTTTGATGATAATCAATATAAACATTACTTATAATAACCAATGTAAATGTTACAATTGTTACCATTTGTGTATAGATGTTCCTCTCTCGCAAAGCCTCGCTGCAGTCATGGAGTGGGCTTCCAGAGCTTGTGATTAATTCATGAACCAATGCTGAGATTATGGGTGTGAATGCAGTATAACAAAGGCAGAGAGGCTTGCTCTTCGCCGCTGCTCCTCCCATTTTGCACTTGTTTTGCTGTTTTCCCCTGCCATGAACTGCTGCCCTCTGCCATGTGCCACTGTGTGTTGGAGTCGGCTGATTAGAGACTGAAACCTCCAGAAACGCTGAGCTAAATAAACCTTTCCTGATTTAACTTTGCGTGTCAGGTATTTTGACCCAACAAGAAGAGAAAAGTAACCATGACAATAATGTGAACATTACATGTAAACATATTACAATAATAGGTTTAGAAATTTGGGGAGGGTAAATCTGCCCTAAGGCTACGGAAATTATTGGTATCTCATTAGTGAATGAGTCACAATCTAGAATCTACACAGAATATTTAGGGATATCATGAAATACAAGCAAACCTATACCTCTTTTTAGAGATCTTTCTGGGGTTTCCAAAATGATATAGTTGGAAAATAACTCTTAACCTGCCAGTTATCAAATACACCAAGTTCATGTTTTCCAAAGTCAAAGAATAAATTCTAGAGAACAATGGAGGTTAAGAGTGGGAAAGTTTATTGGGGAATAGGAATAGCTCCTGAGAGACAGGAGGACTCCCAAACAGGTTGCCCACTAGTTGGTCTTATGCATCTTTGAAATGGCCTCCTGAGACCTCCATTGTGCTATCAACTAGGAGATAATACCTTCAGCCTGGATGACATAGGCTTCAAATTGATATCTAGCTCACAGAGCTAGTCTCTCAGAGCAGAAATATACTGGTCTTTCAAACAAAGGGTGAAATGTGAATGGCACTCTCCTTCAGTTTACTTTTACGTTTTTAATGTTTTTTCTTTCGCTTCCTTTTAAATATACTTGGTGATTGTCCTTTGGTTTTTGTTTGGCTATTTCTGGCTTTGCATCTCTTCAACTCTGTGACTGGCTAACCTAAAGTCCTTAGGTCTCAAGTGAGAAGTTAATCCGTGCGCACAGGACAATGTTTTCATAAACCAAGAAGTTGACAGGCGGCCATCTTAGATTCTTGATGGCACTGAAATGAGAAGAAATAATGAAGTTTTCTCTGGCTTGGTTGTTGATTGCGACACAATGAAGACACAGAAGTGTAGGAAATTCCTGGCACAATAGTTTACATCCAGTAGTGTGAGTCAGTGCAAAACTGTAGCATCCCTATAAAGGCAGGACTCCTAAGAACTTGGACCTTTCACAGTGAAAGTTTGGTGTCCTCCCCCAGCCAGGGAAAGAAGTGCATATAACTATGAGGGCAAGTCAACTTGATTGTGAGAGATTCTAAGACCATATTTCTGGGTGTATCTGTGAGGTTAATTCTGGAATGTATTAGCGTTTGATTGCTACACTGAGGACAGATTGATTTTTCCGATCCAAAGATGGATCTTCGAATTGGTTGGTGAACTGAATAAAAGAAGAAGGGTGAGTTTCTCTTTTTGTCTTTGAAGTGGACAACTATCTTCTCTGTCCCCACACATCATTACTCTTGGTTCATGAATCTCCTGGCTCTCGGACCACTGCCCCTCCCTCCCTTTTGCAGACCTTTAGCCTCACTTGGAATTGCACTACTGGATTTTCTGGTTCTCCAGCTTGCAGATAGCAGATGGCGGGGCTTCTCAGCTTTTACAATTGTGGATGCCAATTCCTATTATATGTCTTCTTATGTCTCTCTATATAGCCTATTGATTGTATTCTCTGGTGATCTTCACTGATACAATGACCAAGGTGCTGACAGCAAAGGAAACTTGAAAGGATAATAAAGTATTCTATAAATATAAATTGCAACCTCATGACAACACAGAAGTAATCCACAGGATATTATTTCCTTATCTTCCCCATTTTACTTTGTACTTATTTGTATAAATTAGCTAGTTCTTTCTTTTTTTTCCTATGAAATGTAGATGGTGATTACTTTTGTTCTTAAAAACCTTACATAGGGTGTAACTAAAATGGAAGAAAAACTAAGGTCCCCCAGAGCTAGAAATAACCTATGATGAGAAATAGTGTCATTTCTTTTAAGATTGTGATACCATCTTCCTTATTTAAGGCTTAGTTGTACAATGTGCTACTGTTAAAAGTTTAAACAGGTGGTAGAAGGGCTGGCCTGATAGCTCAGTGGACTAAAGCCCCTGCTTCTGCAGAATGTAGTGGCCAGGGTTTGATCCCCGGTGAGGCATACTGTACCATGCCTGCCCTGAGGCATGCTGAGACACCAACTGAGCCTGGGCATGATGGCACATACCTGTAAATCCAGCTCTTTGGAAAGCTGAAAACAGGAGAATCAGTATGAGTCCAATCTATTAGTGAGACCCTGAACACTCCGTAGACTCTATATCACCTGTTCTAAATGCATAATAAGTAAATAAACAAAGAAACAAACAAACAGGTGGTAGAAACTTGAGAACAAAGTCTAAGGAGCCAAAAAGTGGGATTTGTCTGTTTACTCCTAGCTGCATTCCCACCTTCAAGCTTCTTTCTAGGATTCGGAAAAAAACTGACACTTCCTAGACACTCTTACCAGCCAACTTTTCCTTGTGGAACATGAAAAAAGTGTGGAAGTGTGTTCCTCTCTCCTTCCTCTTGGGCCCCTGGCTGTGTCCCAGGTGGCAGCACAATGGCAGGTCCATTCTCGTTTTCTTCGTCCTCAGTGCTGTTCCAGAGACATCAGCCGCCAAGTTGTAAGCCACACAATAGTCACGCGTTTTTAACTTCACACCTCCCCTTTATCCATAAGAGATTGATTTCTTATAGTTCTTTATTTGCTCTTGAGACAGGGTCTCCCTATGTAGTTCCGGGTGGCACTGAGCTTATTTTGTAGTCCAGGCTGGGCCTGAACCCATGGCAATCCCCATGCTCCTGCCTCCCAGGTGCTGGGCTTACAGGCATGCGCACCACACCCAGCTTCCCATAGTTACTAATCCCTGGGAAACTTTTTTTCTTTTTTTGTATTTCTGGTCTTTCAACTCTTTGTTAACCAATGTTAAATGCCTCTTGGAAATACTTAATGGGGTTCTATTTCCTTGAAGTAACAATTGCTGAAACAGATAAATCTATAGCCCAGGCGATGCAAAGAAAAGCATGGAGTCAGTGGAGTAAGAACAGTGGTAGAAAGGTTAACAGAAAACACAGTGGAAAGATCAGCTAAGGATCAGGCATCAGAAGCAGAGCAAGCACCTTTATAAAATCCACAAAATCGTACCATGATTTCTGATGTGCAAAGAGTAAGGGAACGGAAATAAAAATGGAAATTGTACGATTTTACTCTAAGGAATGAGACTTTTTAACCATGACACAGTAATGCCATTTTTTCATTTCCATAAAACCAGCTAGTGCTTTTTAATATTTTTTCTTAAAAACTCCAGTTCCTTTTCTCCATAGATGTAAGCTTCTTTGTCCAGACTCCTCCCCTTTCTGAGCCCCACTACTAGACAGATTTGGGGGTTTCATCATCAATCCAATTTATTAAGTCCTCAGTGAGGGGGGAGGGAGGGCCCCTTCCACTGTGGACCCTTTGATCATCTTGATACCTTTCTCCCTCTCTGTCCCCTCAGCTCTGCCTTGGTTTCCCCAGTGACAAAGGGAATCTTCTGCTCTCCTGTGTGCTGAAACTAATATCCTAGAAGACACTAGAATCCTCAGGGACTTTCTCAGTTTCCCCAGGGGACAATGAGGGACAGAGTTGTCCTAAGAATCAGGCATCAGAAGCAGGGCAAGCTGGTCCAGGGAGCAGAACAGACCAAAATCCTTTACCACAAAGGAAGAAGCCATACGTGGTAGGGAAATAAATAGAGGGGCCTGGGGCAGCAGAGTCCAGACCCCTGGGGGGCAGTGACTGTAGGAGGGAGGGGTGACTGGGACTCCCAGCACTCTGGCTTCAGGCACCTTGCCATTTGGTTTATTCAAGTGACTATTAAAATCAAGAATGATAATTCTAGGACATGAAACAGGAAGAAAGATGGGGATAAGTCAGAACGTTTTCTAAAACACAGTAATCCTTTTTACTAGGAATATGCATTTCAGTGGTCAAGATAGGCTTCAAGTAATCACACAAATTATTTCACTCTCTTGCAACTGCTAGACAAACGCATAATGAAAATGTCAGCAACTGTTCTGCCTCCCATCTCAGCAATAGCTTAGAGCTGTCAGCAGTTGAGTGAATACAAACATAGATATCTGGCTTTGTAAGCATGCTGGCATCTTAAATTTTCCTCCAGGGTACACAAAACAAAAACAATAAAAGGTTATAGATTAATATTTACTGTTGGCTCAAGTCAGTGGTGCTCTTTTAAAAATCTTGAGTCCTGACCATTAACAAAAACAAGCATCACAGATTCAGTGTTTAATGGTATGGCAATTACAATATAATTAGCCTGGATACTTTCAGAATGACATGAAATCATCATTAGTGAATAATACATTAAGATTGTGAAGGCAACCAGATGTTATTTATACCTCATTTCAATGAGGAATTTAGAAATGCACTGTATGAATTAGATTCCACGACGTCTCTCTTGGTGAAATCTTTGTAGCAATGTTACAGGTAGTTACACCTGAAATTTCCCTCCAGGAAACACAATGCATTGATTTAACATTGAAAGAGCAAATCTGTGACTGTTATGGTCTTAAAAACCTGCCACTTGCTTCTTTTAGCTAGATTTGTCTAGAAATATCTATGTCCTATTTGTACACTGTGTAACTTAGTTATGTCCACAAACCAGTCACTCCGGATAGAAGTAAGACTTGTATTTTCCCCTGCAGTATACTTGACTGTTTCCCTTTACAATTCATGTATTACTGCAGACCCTATCACCATTGTTACACAGCTCCCTCTCTACCTGCTACAGAAGCACACCGTACTCAGTCATGCCGATGCACTGTTCTGAGTTTCAGTTCCAACTGATAACTATAGCCAAGAGTCTACTAAACTGATCAAGTTAAAGTTTTTATGTACACTGAAAATGGAAGTGAAGCATGAGCCTAGGGAATCAATATTTTATGATAGAAAATTTGTCTCCCCAAAAATCTGTTCACATAACTGTAGATAACTCTTTACAGTATTGATTTGTAAGGCTAACTCTTAAGGGTAACTTTTAAGATTTTACCAAAATCAAACGATATTTAGTTACAAAATATTGCCAGCTGTGATCTATTCCATATTTCAGCTCCTCTGATTTTTGTCTCTTAGGCTGCTTTTCACGAGTTCTCTTACAGCCAATTCGGGGAATACCAGACAAATCCATTTGACGGCTCCAGCCACAAGGTAGGAAGCTAGAAATAATAACGAAGGACAGTGGGGTAGAAGCATTATCACTGCCTGCTGGTTGTTACCGAGGAACCTGAAGCAAAGAAACAAGCAAATGCAGAAAGGTAGAGAATTTTTTTCCAAAATAAAAATAGCTTTATTCTTTTCAGATAATAAAAATGATACATACAATAACATTTTCAAATACATAGAGGTCTAAATAAAGATTAAATACTGCAGCTCAGTAAAGAAAATTCATGAACATTTGACCAAGGGGTCTCTATGAAACATAAACATATGTTATCTTAAACTATCTAATATTAAACGGGCTCGTATTAAACATGCCATCCTGTAGTCCTTTTCACTCAGTATTTCATAAACAGATAGCAATAAATATATATCTGAATAATTCTAGTGGCAGTTGTATACAACTTAATTGCATATATATGTTATAATTTATTGAATCCATCTTCTACTGCGGACATTTAGGTCATTTCCAATGCTTTAATGTCATGTGCAGCATAAAGTACATCTTTGAGCTTATGTTTACACAGCTGTGTGATTTTGAGATTATTTCATAAACTAACTGCTAGGGAAATGTTTTGCCACATACTGCAAAATTGTTTTCCAGAAAGGCTGCACTGATTTTCACGCCATCAGACAGTTAAGAAAAATGTTGCTTAGTTCATTTGTCAATTACTTTAACCTTCGTCAATCTGCGAGGACAAAGTTAAGAGCAAGAAGAGAACGGTAATCACACAATACTTACTAGCTGCTTTCATTTTTAAATAGTAGATGCTTTCTTTAGGGCGATATTTTTATTTTATTTATTTATTTGTTTATTTATGTATTGTCTTTTTGAGACAGGGTCTCGCTATGCAGTTCAGGCTAGTTTTGAGCTTGCTTTTGTAGCCCAGGCTGGTCTTGAACTTGCACTGATCCTCCTGCAGGGCAGATACTTCTTGAATTTAACTGAAGGGTTTTCAGTTTGCAGTCCCAAGCCCGTAGTAGTATGACTCAGGACAAGAGGGAACCTCTTTTAGGTTCATTTTCCTTGGCTCCCTAGTAACAGAATCTAGCTCAATAAGTTGTTTAAAGCTTAAATGGTACTGAACACACACCACACACTACTACATACAATAATAATAACTCTCCCTGCATCTTCTACAAATAAGCTTTTCTTACCCCATTAACTTCTGTTTTAATTAATGCTGGTTTCTGAGACTATTTTAAAATTAAGAAACCAAAGAAAAGCTCTCAACATCCTCTTGCAAAAGTGTATAACAAGGCAGATAATATCCACAAGAAGACTCATCTATTTGGTAGGTAACACAGTACTTGAAAAAAAAAGAAAAAAGAAACTTCTTAAAAAATATTTGCAAGTCAAGACCAAGGACAGTCAGATGTAAATAAATATTTTGCAGCAAAAAGGCAGAACACAACAAACATCATTTCATTCCCTACCAAATATTGGCCTATCATTCTTTAACATGGTTCAAGAACGTTTTCCACCACAGGACAAATTCATACACAACATATATAAGATCTAATTCCTTTTATCAAAGATATTTTAGATATCAATATTTGAAATTAATAACTTTAATCCAAGAACAATGAAATAGAATGACTTTGTACTTTAGGGAAGGGTCTACAGGGTGTTCAAGGTCTCACTACTTCATCAGGTTCATAGTGATATGCCTGTTTACAGCCTCCCAAGAGCTGGCATTATAGGTGTGTGCCACCACTCCCAGTCTCAGTTGCTATCTCAGTGCACCCTAGGGGGCAGGGCTGGCATGGCCGGCCTAGGGACTGAATCCCTGGCCCTCCGCCTGCTTGCGGGCTCTTTAATCCACTGAGCTATTTGATGAGCCCTTGAAATAGAATGATTTAAACAAATGACGGATGCTATTATGAATAGAAAGAGAAACTGGGGGCAATTTGGATTCCAGCCCTGACATAGCTATACCAGTGATTGTGAACCTTTTAGAGCTTTCAATAACACCGTGCATGCCATAGGTTCACTACCACTGGTATAAGTGGATCTGAAGATGTTTTGAAGAACTTCCAGATTCACTTTTTACAAATATTTATTGGGTCCTATTATACTACTGAATACCACCAGCTAATATACTACTGAATAAGGATAAAAAGCGAGCAGGACGTAAAGTTGAACTTTCAATTTTGTAAAGGGAGAAAATAATTTTACAGGCAATCCCAACATTACATAATATGTGAAGTGAGATTTAGGCAGAACTTCAGATCCTTTATGAAGAGCCTGCTGAAGATGCCATCAGTACCCAAATAAATGTCCCAAAGAAAAAAAAAATTTTTGGGTGAGTATATTATATGTAAGAATCTGTAATCATGTTAAATGGCTTAAAACATATGTTTACCCATCTTTACCACTTCACCAACTTGTCACTTGTCACTGTTTTCCCCTTATAAGTGCTGTAATATGTAAATTAGGCTCAAATAATAGAAATTTATCCTTTATTTTTCTCAAAAAATATTAGATTGTGATAATAAAATTTGCTATATATATATGTATGTATAATTGTTACCCAAAGAAATTTTTGACAGAAAAATAGTCTGTCATGATTGCCGCAAAAATATGCCCTATACTACTTAGAGCACGCTAACAGCAAGGCAACAGGGCACTCTGGGATTGCAAGTTACACAACAGACAAGGAAGAAACTTGTCTAAATCCCTTCAGAGAAGCTCATAGAGAAGATGGGACCTACAACTGGAGAACAAGCTGGAATCTGTGCACTCAGGCAATGCTCCATGCAAATGGGATCTTGCTGAAAAGTGCCTGATCTTCCATTGAATGATTCAGTCCTCCTGACTGGATTTAGCTTCTCGTGGGCACATGTTAATTGATAGGAATGAA
Organism: Myocastor coypus; assembly: GCA_004027025.1. Lineage (NCBI taxonomy): Eukaryota > Metazoa > Chordata > Mammalia > Rodentia > Myocastoridae > Myocastor > Myocastor coypus. Next base: position 79,052 of record PVJA010002861.1, on the reverse strand, counting down.
GTCCTGCAACCTGCAATAGGTAACTGGAGAGTACCTGCATGGCTTCCTGAGGTGGAAACGAAGCTATATGAAGAAACCAAGAGTGAGCTGCTGTGCCTCTGACGTGCAAGCATGAGTTCTCAGCAACATCTGCCTTCCATTATCATTAATGAGATCACTGCGAGTTAATCCGAGTCTTTAGCTGTGCAAAACAGACACCTCACAGGATCATTAATCAACGTTCCTAGAGTTCCCCCTCCATGCTAACAGAGAGTGAGTACAAAAAAAAAAAAAAATAAAGTAAGTGATCTTTGAACCTGAAATATATGGTGGAGTGTGCAGATCAGTAAGAATGTGAGAAAGTGCTAAGGCAGTGGTTCTTGAGGGGTGGGCTTCACGTTGGCAGCCTCAAGACCAACTGGGAACCACATAGCAAAAACAATTTCTAACCTGAGACTGAAGGAGCAGACAGCGGGTGGGACCCTGCACACTGAGCTTTTGCCAAGCCTTCTGGGTCATTTTAAGGGGAAAGGGTCATGAGCTGAGAAAGGCAGGTGGCTCACTAGAGGCTAGAAAATTCAGGCAAAGGCTTCGTCCCTAGAGCCCCCAAAAGCAATGCACGGCCTTTGCACCTCTAGAGCTGAGAGGTCGTATGCCGGTAAATTTACAATCAGCTACAATAACAACAGAAAATGAATGCAATATAAAGAACTTACAATCTAGTAAGAGAGATAGGATGTCACGAGCAACTTGAATATAATTCAGAAAATGACAAGTATAAAGCAGAAATACAAAGAAATTGCTGGTAAAGTGCACACTTCTGGCTGAAGAGATTAAGGAGGCCTCCTGGAGGATGAGAGTTTGGTAGAGCCTAACAACTGCTTAGGATTTCAGTAGGGGAAATCCAAGAGCACAGCAGGGATAAAGGCACACAGCTGGAAGGCATAGAACCTAACAAAAAGCTGACCTGCACTCTCGCCATCAGGTATTTCCTCAACAACAGCCTCCTTGATTACCTGCCTCTCAGGATATAATAGGTCTGTGAGTTAGTAAAAGTCAGCACAAACAGTCAACAACTAGATTATATGTAATAAAACGGCCTAAGAGTTTAAAATACAGACATACAGATCTTGGGCAGGAATCCCATCTCTGCACAGAGTATGCCCTACCTAGCCAGGGGCAAAACTAGCTCATTTTCAGAAAGGTAAGTCTGATAGGGTAAAAGTACTAAGGGCCAATCACAGTAAAAACAAAAACAAAAACAATCCTTTCAAAAGACATCTAACATTTAAAAATTTCACATTTCCTCACCAGCAAACTAAACCAATCGTCAGGATCCAACTGAACATCCCTAGCTGAGAGAGTTCTGAGGATCCACTTGGGCGACTCTGGACAAGAGAATCCAGGTCCTCCTAGGTAGGTTCCGGTTGTTTTGTCTGGCTGATGTTAGCATGCCGGGTCTTGGGTAATTGTGAATGGATCTAATTTGTTCGATCATGAGGCAAGAGCTCTGATCAATCAATCATCTGCTTGAGTCACTCTGTCTCAGGTTGGGAAGGAAGGAATGGAATTGTCCTTAGTGCTTATCTGCAGTACCCAGAGTGCCACTGGTCATTCTCATGACGACCATATTTTCTCAAAGGTGAAATCCTTTACACAGGAGCCACTTTTTTCCCCCTTTGTCTTCTGGTGGGATTTATGTGTTTTTATTGTTCATGTTCATTCCAAAAGAGTTCAGAGGAGCACCTAGTCTGCGTCAACCTGCTTCTGCAAGTTACAAGAATGGCTTGGGGCTTCAGAGAAAGAGTCCAAAGTTATCTCAGTGACCTCTATGTCGTGGGATGAAGCTGAGTGCTTTGGGCACCAACTTTCCTCAGAAGGAGAACTGGGCCTGTTGCAAGCATCTTCATTTCTCTTCCCCTCTGTCTTTCTGTCCAAACCCAGAAATGTAACCTCAGACTGGCTACATTCAAAAGGGATGTTGGGAGTCACTCTATCTCTCCTCAGACCTCTGTCATGAAACGGTGAGTGATTAATCTGGCTTTCGTCATCTTCCACTGGAATACTTGGTACATTATCCAGGAACAGAGGAGAGGGACACCTGAAGGACCTGAGCGATGTGGGTGGGTCTTCTGCAAAATACAGGCTGGCTTGAGCACTTTCAAGAGCATTTAGGACCTAATTAACAAAGAAGCACACAGACAAGGAGTAAAGCTTGATGAGCATCCTGTTTCACTTCTTTTTCCTAACCTGTAAAAAATATTCTCTCACTTTCATGAAGTGCAGTAAGTTCAGCACTTGGAGTTACAAAAGAGCTTAATTAAATATTAGCAAAACCCCTTCATTTTGAGGACCACACCAAATGACTTGCAATGTGGTATAAAAGAAATCACACTAAGGGTTGGCCAAATAGCTCAGCAGATTAAAGTGCCTGCAAGCAGGCACAGGGGCCAGGATTCAATCCCAGGGCCTGCCATGCCGGACCCACCCCCAGGAAGTGCTGGGATGGCAATTGAGACTGGGTGTGGTGGTGTGCGCCTGTAATCCCAGCTCTTGGGAGGCTGTAAACAGGTGTATCATTTATGAGTCTGAGCTAGTAGTTAGACCTGAACACCCTGTAGACCCTTCCCTAAAATACAAAAAGAAAGAAAGAAGGAAAGAAAGAAAGAAGGAAAGAAAGAAAGAAAGAAAGAAAGAAAGAAAGAAAGAAAGAAAGAAAGAAAGAAAGAAAAAGAAACCACACTAGCCTACATATCAAGCAAACTGACTTCAGCCCTGGATTTGCCACCAGTGACTCTTGTGGCCTTGGCTCAGTCTCTGCAGTTTTTACATCAACCATAACAAGGGAAAACTGGAATAGCATGAAGACAGTGCTACGCCCTCACCTGTAGGGTCCCCTGAAGGGAGTGTTGGGTAAATATAAAAGGCGACTGAAAAGAATCCAGTGAGTGAGTTTAATTTTTTTTTTCCTCCATGTAAGACAGGGCCTACAGGGTCTCACTACATACATTGGACTCATAGTGGTTCTCCTACTTACAGACTCCCAAGCGCTGGGATTATAGGTGTGCACACCACCATACCCAATCTCAAAAACTGTCTCAGTGCACTGGGGCCAGCACAGCATGCCAGGGATCGAACCTCAGCCACTGCGCTCTGCCTAAGCAGGTGCTTTAGTCCACGGAGCCATCAGACCAGCCCTAGATTATTAAAAATGTATTAAAGTAAATGAAATTTGCCTTTGAGACTAGTCACATTATCATGGCCAAATGCCCTGACAGGATTCAAAACATTTACCTTTCCTGGTCTTTTCGACTTGGGAAGGGCTAGAAGTCACACAGTGCCCGATGCAGGGAATGCTTTTGTGAGCCTGCCTTCCCTTTGAGTGGCACCAGGCAACAGCATTCACCTTAGCGTTGGGGACACTGTGTGGAGATGCTCAGGAATAAGGGCTTCCAGAACTGTTTCAGAAAGCGGCAAGAACAATGGATGGGATAAGTGTGCCAAAGTGAGCCAGAGTATTCTGAGGGCAATTAGTGGCAATGTCTCTTTCACTGTAATAATTTTTTTAAAAAAAATTAAAACATTCATCTGATATTCTGGTTATATCTCATACAGATCCCAAAAAGACTTCATTCAAAATATAACAGGAGGGGCCGGGGAGATAGCTCAGTGGCCTAGCCTGGCAAGCACAAGGTCTTGAGTTTGATCCCTAGTACCGCATGCTGTGCCGGCCCTTGGACCCCAGGCGGCAATGGTACATGCCTGTAATCTCAGAACTGGGGAGGCTGAAACAGTAGAATCACTATGAGTCTGATTCGCGTAGCAAGACCCTACATCAAATAAATAGATAGATAGATAGATAGATAGATAGATAGATAGATAGATAGATAATCAAAAAGTAAGAGGAGGGTCCAGGAATCTGTACTTTAAGTACCCTAGCTAATACAGATGTGCGGTCAAGTTGGAGAACCCTTGGTCTATCTTTACACATACACACAATTTTTAAAAATTTGTATGTGTTTTACCACACAAAAGTGCTTTCATATATACTGCTCCATTTAATCTATACAACTAATAACATTATTCTGGTTTTACAAATAAAGCTGAGGGCCAGGAAAGGGAATCAGTGTCACAGCACACTAAGGAACAGCTGTGATGCTTGACCCCAGAGCTCCTGGGTCCCAATTCCGTGTCCCTCCAAGTGCGGCTCAAATTCTTTGCTGGCCCAGAAGCCCCAGCAGCTCTTCCCGTAGGCATTAGGCCTGGAACAGACTTGGCTCTAGGCCCCTGCTCTTCACATTCTGATGATGCAAACTCCCTGGTGAAAGCCTTTTCAGAGCTCCTGGAGCTGTGAGAAGACTTTCATCAGGGAGTCCACTCAAGTCAACAGCTTCCGACATTGCCAGTTCTGCTGATAACCCACTGCTATCATGGACAATTGGACTATGCGTACAACTACTTTCTCTTAGTTCAGTGAGAAGAAAGATTTGTACTAACAGTGTTTAGACGAGATATTATGTCTGTATCTTGTACTCTGAACAACTACTACAAAGACAACAATATGCACTGTATTACGATAACTGTCCTACTAACCTGCTTTGAAACTATCTCGTTGCTATTTCTTTTTCATTAAAATTAACAAATTTTTTTAAAAATGATGAATAGATGATTAGTTACATCTATGCACAATGAATGAACTAAAAAATGAATAGGGGAAATATGTGATGCATCTTTGTAGGGCAGATGTTTTAAGTGAATGTTGAACACAATATTTCCTCCAAACTACTTCCATTAGGTTTTAGGTTCTACCCAATGAGGACCTTGACTTGAGTACCAAATGATGTATCTTTTTGACCCGGAAAGATTATCCTTAGGCTGAGATTCTCCATGGGAGCCTGGATTTACACCGATAAAGAAGACAAAAAGATATACAATGTGTCTGACTCAGGCTTTCCGTGGTTGTGTATATAACCACATGTATACGCACTTCATCCATCGAGGGCCTTAACTTTGCCCGAGTTGCAGCACACTGGCCTGCCAAGGAGAACAGCTTAGCAGAAAAGTTCCGAGGACAAGGATGTACTTTCTTATCTAGAAATGACAGACACGAATCAAGGCCTCTCTTCTCCATCAGTTCCATGAGGAGATCCCGCTATGAAGAGAAGATAACCTTATTACACAGAGCTCCATCAGAAAAACAACGAGGAAACAGGTACCAACAGGAAGATGATTCTTACCAGCTGAATATATTTGGGATCATCTAACACCACTTTACAACCTGTCAGGACTTCCATTATTACCTATAAGGAATACACGAAGTCTGTTATATGTATGGATACATATACGATATATGTTGAAGTATTACCTGCGACAATGAATATAGTTCCAATGCTTCATATTTTGTTATTTCACTCACTATACAGCCTTAAGGTCTAAGATAATGGGGGATAGAAAATGAGTAAGTCTAGAAGCTAAAGCTTAAAAACTCACATCATGCTGGGAAATAATCTTTGCTCCTTATTAACTTAAAAGTGTTGACACTCACAATTCCAAAGCTGTAGATGTCTGTTTTCGTAGAAACTTTTCCTTGTCTGATATATTCTTCTGGCATGTACCATAGACGTTTATTGCTGCTGCTGGTCATATTTATAGTTGAACTCTGTTGTTCCAGGTGGTGTCGGAAGTGTGCCATGGCAAAATCAGTTAGTTTGGGCTCAAATTGATCATCCAAAAGTATATTTGCACTAAAATTGTGATCAAGAATGAACAAGATAAAAATGTCATGTATCACCTATGAATAGTCGACACTTCAAATTTATACATACATGTGTGGATGGCACATAAAGCCAAGGCTCTGTCAAGGGCTAAGGGATGCACCTTACATGTAATGAGAAGTTTTATAATGTATGGTTGAAATACATAGTGAATGTTTAACTGTTTTTACATTTCTTAGAATAGAGGATACATTACTGTTAATCCTCTGTAAACACTTCCTTTTCTTTGGAACGCATTTATCTCATCATTCTTCAACTTCATGAAGCAAGCTGGGAACTCCTTTCCTGAGTCTTTTTAGTTGTGGCGTTATAGCTGCCTTTGTGTCCTGAATCTATTCAAAGTATTTATCTTTTATGGTTATTCTGACTTTGAAAAAGAGCCAGAAGTCACAGGATGCTGGATCCGGTGATAAGGTGGGTAAGGACACACCTTAATGTATTTGTGAGCCCACCTTTAAGTTGAACATCATTTAGCAGCAACAGCAGTAATGTATTTTTTATTACAAGTTAGACATTCGCAAAAGAGGACTTCCAGGCCCGCTTCAGCAGTGACAAAAGCCATGGGACGACTGTGTTCAAAGTGACAAGGGATATTTTGAAGAGGCTTGAAAGTAAGGGGTCTTTTACTGCATTAATTTTTAAATTAAACATTCACTGTATATTTCAATCACACTGTAATCAACTAATAATTATTGTGTACATAGAGCTATGCTATATATTACTTGATTTATGACAACAAGGCCACCAACCTAGAATGATTAGAGGAACCTTTGTAGTCCCTGCATTGGTGACAGCCCTTATCAGTAGGGAGCAGCCAAAACTGGAAAATGGGTCCTATGTGTAGGGCCAAGAAAAAGTTACAGTGCCTAAAGCAGCCAAGATACCTCAGTCTTGAGAAAAGCATCCTGCCTAGATAACTTCAGTTAGTAGTCACTAGATAACCTTGTATATCCTGATAGCAACTTTGCCAAAGTGTAAATAAATGCCCCTATTGTTGTGGTGCAGTCCTCTTTTTCCTTCCAAAATAGAAGTCTTCACCTGACCTCAGCTCTTGTCTCCTGTCTTCATTTTCTAAATCCCCTGGCCATTTCTCCCCATGGCCACCAACAGCTGTGCTGGTTCTAACCCAGTAACCCACAGTTCCATGTCTGCAGCTTATTTACATTTTTGAGCCGTCTTTAAATTATAAATATATGCAGAAGCAAAGCCCAAGTGCTTACAATCAATTTTAGTGCTTGCCATGTAAACACCCTAATAATCACTTGACATGCTGGTGGAGTTTCTGCTTACTTTTACCTTCTCAAGCCTGGCTTAGCAGAGATGGGAAAGGATTCTCCAAGAAGAAGTCAAATCTCATCTAAGAGAGTCCGGTCCTTCCTTGCCCTGGTTCTCTAACTGCTGGCAGGTGACTGTGCACCACAAGCCTCAGGACTCTATTTCCTCATATATGAAGGAGAAGGGAGAACAACAGAGCTCATAGGATGGACAAGTTAGGTGCATATACTTCCTAGCACTGTTCCATAAATGGCACCTAGGATAAAAATATATAATCAATTATAAAAGAGGAGATGAATGTTGACAGAGGAAATGAAGCAGAGATGAGAGGCTCCTGCTCTCAGTCTTGCTTAGGACTACACAGAGCTTGCTTTTTGACTCACAAAGCTAAAGCTTTCACCACTTGGCCTCCATATCCCAGATGGCAAGCACACCATTATCAAAAGCAGTAATGGCAAGGGCCACTCAAATAGCTCAGAGGACTAAAGCACCTGCTTAGGCAGGCACAGAGGCCAGGGGTTTGATCCCTGGCCCGCTGTGTCAGCCCCGGCCCCAGGGCACACTGAGATGGTGACTGAGATTGGGTATGGTGTCATGCACCTGTAATCCTTCCAGAAGTTGGGAGGCTGAAAAATAGGAAGGATCACTACAAGTCCGATCTGTGTAGTGAAATCCTGTAGACCTTGTACTAACTACATTTAAAAAAGGAAAGAAAAACAAAAACACAAAAAAAGATTCCAGCAAGCACCCAGGCCTGACATGTGGGTGGGGCCACCCACCAGCCCACCGGATCCTTGTTCCAGCTAGTACCCATGACACGTGTGTTTGTGTAACCTCCTCCACCAGTCAGGCCTAGTGTGGAAACCTGCAGCAGAACACCCTGCGGAGAGGTTAAAAATAAGACCTACACAGCCGATCCAGGAGCAGAACATCTTGCCAGAGTGGCACAGTGGGTTTACTTCAAAAGGCTGCAGCAGGAAGAAGTGGAGCACAGCAGCCAGACCCAAGCCACACTTACCAGGATGAGTTTGAACTTGATAGGTTCAGAACTGGTGCTAACATAATAACTGTGTTTTGTTTTGTTTTGATTTATTTTGTTTTGAGGAACTGGTGATTGAACTCAGGCCCTTGTGCTTGCCAGGCAAGCACTTATTCTACTGAGCTATCTCTTCAGCCCAAAAGGTAATAGCCGAACCAAAGCTCTACAGCAAAGGTCAGAAAATAGTGCTCTACAAAATGACAAAAAAAGGAGTGAAATGCATTCGCAGGCCCCAAGCCCACCCAGAACAAATGCAGGAGACAATAGCATAGAAGAAATTGGAAATCACACACCTGAAACCTCTGAAATAATAGCGTCTGAAGTAAAGACATCAAACAACTGCAGAAAAGTACACAGGAAATCAGATCATAATTTCTGAAATAAAAAAAGAAATGATAACTATAATGAAAGAATTACTAAGTGTTTCTAAAGAAGACACTGATTAAAAAAATAGAGGAGAATAGAAATATGTTGGAACCCTTGAATGAGCAATATAGCAAAGAAATAGAATGCATAAAGCAGATTCAAAGTGTGCTATACAGGAAATTAAAACCTCAGTCACAAGTTGGCAAAACCATTTGAACGAAAGTGAAAATACTCCCCAACCTTGAAGGCACCATTGTAGCCAGTGAAAAGGTAAGAAAAGGTCTCTTAAAAATAACTAGGATGCAGGAAAAAGTAATTCAACATCTGCAAGATGATGCAAAGATGAACAACATAACACTAATAGGCATCAATGAAAGAAGGAGTCAGTACAAATGATATAAAAAGAATATGGGCAGAAGTAACAGCAGAAAACTTCCTGAATATGGGAAAACAATCAGACATTGAGGTAACTGAAGCATATAGAACGCCAAATAACATCAACCCAATGAAAACTACACCCAGGCATATAATAATCAAGATTCCAAAAATTCAGCACAGGAACAGTATGCTAGAAGCTGCTAAAGAAAAGAAACAAATCACATTTAGAGGAAAATCCATCAGAATAACAGCAGATTTCTCTCATAAACCAAGTGAAGAAGAGCATGGAGCAAAGTACTACAAGTCTCGCAAGAAAACAAATTCCAACCCAGATGGATATACCCTGCAAAACTCTCTTTCAAGTTTAATGGAGAAGTGAAATACTTCCAGGACAAAGAAAAACTAACAAATTTCATGATGACAAAGCCAAGCCTACACAGACTACTAAAAGATATTCTAGAGAGGGATCAAAATGACCAGAACTCCATGAAGGAGAATGGAAAGAACCCACCAAATAGGGCAAATAATTAAACACAGGAGAAAAAGGAGGTATACAACAGCAGGCAAATAACATGTCAAACAGGACCAGCCAAATAACTTAGCAGATTAAAGTGCCTGCAAGGAGGTGCGGGTTAGGGGGTTCAATCTCTGGGCCTGCTGTGCTGGCTCCGGTCCCAGGGCACACTCAGATGGCAATTGAGATGGGGTATGGTTTTATGTGTCTGTAATCCCAGCTCTTGGGAGACTGTAAACAGGCAGATCTCTACAAGGTTGACCTAGCAGTGAGACCTTGAATACCCTGTAGACCCTTCCCTAAAAAAAAAAAAAAAAAAAAAAAAAAAAAAAAAAAAAAAAAAAAAAAAAAAAAAAA
>PVJA010002861.1:0-69270 GCA_004027025.1 Myocastor coypus | reverse complement strand
TATACAAGACGTCATGCATCAGTGGACTGGTTTATCTTCCCAGTTTTGTCCAGCTGGCAGTTTCAGTAGTTCTATGATTTGTGCCTCAGGAACACAATTGTTTTCATGAATCATAAATAATGATTTGTCCTGGCTTTATGGCTTATTGACTGAGAAATAAATTTCCTTCAAGATTAGAATTCAGTGCAGATGCTGCCAGAGTCCTTATCAATTTGAATGTGGAACAATTAGAGAAATCAGGTACTAAAAAAAATAAAAGGTATTCTATGCTATTTATCTCAGTTTTGGAATAAAACTATAAGATAAACATGTGTGTACATTGTTCTCAAATTCTGGAATTGTTTTAAATAAAAAGTCATTTAAGTCACATTCCCATTGTTAAATGATAAATTCTCTAATTCTAGACAAGTATATAAGAAAAACTAAGAAATCTTATTGGTAAATATCACTTTTTCTGTTATGTTATAGATATTTCTAAAACAGGTATTAATAGATCTTCATTTGGCCTCTGAGCTGCTTCTTGATTTTGAATCTTTTTTCTTTTTTTGTATTAATATTTAGGTTTGGATTTTGGCTATGTAACTTTCATTGTTTTTAATGTGAAAGTATGTGCTCTTGTATTTATCATTCTGTTTTCAACACTGCTGAGGTCTGAAATTTCACACTTATTATTCGTTAAATCCTAAAATCCTATGAGTAGGTTTCAGGCCGCTGTTCTTGATCTTTCATTTTGTTTTTTAATTCAATGAGATTTTTTAATGTGTGGATATGTGACATACATTACAATCTTTACTGCTCTCTATGTGTCAATTGTATGCAAGTTATGAACATGCTACACCCAGCAGGATGGCTCAGTGGTCCGAAGCCCCTGATTGGGAAGGCTTGGGTGGCTTCAGGGACCGTGGTTCAATCCCCGGCACCACATGCTTCGCCAGCCCTGGCCGCGGGCTGAGCCGGCCATAAAAATGAGTGAATAGACAGATAAAGGTTCTGAAGCAAGAAAAAATAAATAAATAAAATTTAAAAAAATAAAAATCAGAAAAAAATAAACAAAACATTTTTTAAAAATTCCAGAAATCTCTGCAGCCAACCAGACAAGATGCCACAGGAATAAGTGCAAGTCTTCCAGCTTTTCAGAGACTTATTTGTATGGCAAAGAATTGGGTGGAATAGTTTTGTACAAAGCTGAAGCATCAAGAATTATGATCCAGATTTTGTCTAGGACTGAAGTGAAATAGGGAAAAAAAAAGAGAGAGATACAACAGGGACCTTTAAGAGCGGAGAAATACACGTTTCAGACTTCATTTGAATCCTTCCTATAAGGGTGGTTGGTATCAGCACTGTGAAATCCAGAGTCCAGCATAGGCATGAGCTCCAAGACCCCTGTGACCCTGCCTTTATGAGAAGGACGTCAGAGAGGCTGGCTGCCACGGCTTGTGTCCATGAGCACAGTCTTCAGCTTTCTCTTTGTTCTGTCTCCTCTCTTCAAGACCCTGGCAGCACTAGAGCCCGACCAGGTCACACACAGACTCCTGGGCGTTGTTTATCACCTGTTCTTCCATTTTCTCGGTTGAAGGAGTGCTGAACATTCTGTCACCTCTCTGAGGATGAGGGAAAAGCGAGATCCCATTTTCTCTCAGGTGCCGTGCAAGAACTGGCATTCAGCATAATGACGTCTCCCACAGGCATCACTTCGCTTGCTCATATCAATTCCAAGGCTGCTATGGATGTCTGGATGGCTTCAGAGGGCCCCAGGGTGTTAATACAGGAGTCTGTAGGATGGGTGGGGAGCCATGGAAGGGGGCAGAGACGCTCCCCAGCCCTCACTGCAAGGGCTGAGGCCTCTGCCACTCCAGCTGTTCTCACAGCCACTTACGCACACCTTCTCCTTTCAGCACAGGAAAAGTTCAAGTTCCTGATTTTCAAAATCTTCTTCCTTTAATCTTAGCTCTAAAGAAGCCACATGATCCTAATATACAGAACCATAAAGATTCCCAAGTGGAATTCAGGAAAATACTTAAGTATCCTGGAATCTTTTCTAAGCACAAGAATAGTGAAATCGATAAACTAATCTATGTATCCAAACCTTCAGCAAAACTGGAGGGAAGCTTTCGGCAGCTGGTGAGTCACTCTCCATGAAAGTGAGGCAGAGGTGAGCTGAGGGATAATATTTTCCCCTCAGAAAACACTCAGAGCCTCAGGTCCATGGAGGCCATCTATACAATGTAAAATTATTCGAGGGCGCTGCATCTCCATAGAGAATTATGACATCTGCTAAAAAGACAAGTGGCTCACTAGCAGGCCTTCATGTATCACACCAATTTTGAAAATAGTGATTTACTCTGTTCTAGATAAAGGTTAACAGCAGCTGAGAAAGAAAGATGTGCTGAGTTAGGAAAGTGGAAATTGCAAAAGGCCATTCAGCAATCAATTTCTACCCTAACTCGTTCTCCTTTCTCAATCTTAAATAGAATGTTCCAGCATAAAGTGCCTTCACCTACCTGTGCACGGCTGAGTACATTTATCCTACAAGACAAAAACAGACTAACAAAGAACATAAAGCAAGTAAAATTGTATCAATACAATGCAAGAGGTCAGCTTCCTGGCTATTGGCCACTGAAGAAGTAGACAAACAACCACTCTGGTCTACACCTTCACTTGACTGTGTGACATTTTTTTCTACTCTTTAAGGCAATTTGCTGTAACAGAGAGACCACTATTTCAGAAGGACCTTTGATTATACACTGAAAAAGGGGGGAAAATTCTACAGGGAGGGAGGGAGTTTGTATCCTGATTGTGGGGTCATTGTTTAATCTTTCCCATAGGAAGAAACTTTATAGGGAAGAATGGGATCTTCCATACAATGTTATGTTATGTTATGTTACAGTGAAAATTGTTGGTTTCTTCCTCATTAGTTTATTTCCTAATTTAGTTGAAGCCTTTGGGCCTTAAAAATAAAGCAGGATGATATACCTAGATTATAACGCAAGATTCAAATTTCAGTGTTAATGCTACATTTGACATGTATGAGCACCACTGATACACACACACACACACACACACACACACAAAGGGCACTTAGTACTGTTTAGTAGCTCAGCTTGAGTGCTTAGAAAACATCAAAAGAGATTAGAACTATGTCCAGTTGGCCATAAGGATACTAAAGGACACAGGTGACCTTTCAGTGAAAGCTTGAGGCAGCAGGACATACATGCTCTATATGTCACACTGCAGAAAGAAAAAGACCACAGATGAGGCCAGACCAGTTTCCCAAAGACCTGTGGAAATTGTGTACCCGCCTCTTCCACTTTGGCGTGAGCTGCATCCTATCTGGCATGGGAAGAAGCTGAAGTCCTTCTTTCACAGGTGTGGTTATAAGGCTTCCCTTCTTCTCATTTAGGCCAGACAGGCCTTAGAGACAGAATGAAAGCTTGTTTATGTTCTTTGGTGTGGGGTGAGTCTAAGGTCTCTGGGCAAAGGACCTGTCATAAAAAGACATTCCTCTTTTAAATATAAGCCTGCCACTGCCAAAACAGCATAGCCACTAGGTTTTTTTTTTTTTTTTTTTTTTTTTTTTTAATTAAATTTTTAAACCTTATTTATTTATTTATTTATTTATTTATGGCTGGCTCAGCTTGCACTGAGGGTGGGGCTGGCACAGCATGTGGTGCTGGGGATTGAGCCATGGTCCCTGCAGTTGCCTAAACTTTCCTAGGCCGGGGCTTTAGACTGCTGAACCGTCTCGCTGGCCCAAGTCACTAGTTTTTATACAGGCAAAAACATCTGAATCCCCAAGTACTACTACTTAGTTATTATTGTTTCACCAGGATTGTCTAAGGATTAAATGATAAATCACAAGTAGAGCTATTAACATAGAGAAAGAACCTCAGAATATACTTTAAGTGATGTAAACAGCCACTGTCCAACCTATGACCATTGATACACCTTAAAATCCCAAGAGGTTCTGCTAGGTACCTCTAGAAATTCAAGGACATTGATTTATGTTACAGCGGTATAGGAGGTTGCAGCGTGCTTCCAAAGATCTAAACCCCTTGGGTTAATTCAAGGAATCAGCTGAGTTTCAAAATTGGTGTGAAGAAGCTCTGTACAGAACTAAAGTAGTATTTCTGGGCAATATGAGATAATACAGAAGAGAAAAAGTCCGGCATGAATCGCGCATGCAAATACACGTGTATACATATACGTGAATGACGAGGCCTAGGTACAGTGGGGACAAAAAAGAATGGTTGAACTTTTGCTTTATGCAATACTTGTTTTGACATCTCTTAGTGAGAAAAGAATATACCTAGATATTTTGAAAGAGGAAGAGAAAGTTTGGGAAAAAAGAATTTTTGGCTAAAATGTTTTTGAAAAAAATTTTTAGAAAAAGGATAAAACTGGTTAAATAATCAGCCAAACAAATTTTGCACTCTGTAGGTTCTAACCATCTTTTAAACATTAAGTGGGAGCCTGTTCTTACCAATGCATGCCATATCAGCCAACAGAGCTGCACTCCTGCTCTGGGGTAAGAGCAGCAGGACACTGAGGCTTTAGAAGACTATTGTGACCATGGGAAGTGGCTGGTTGGTGGCTCCCCTTCTTGTCAACGCTCAGCCTAGTTCCTCATAAAAGAAATGCTCCATGCCCTAGCTCAACCCAACCTTATATCTCTGAATAATTTCTACTTTTCAAAAACCCAGTGTCAAGGACATAGTTTCCTGTTTTCTTTCTTTTGCATGGAAAGCTGTTTACCTTGGTGGAGACAAACAGCAAAACAGATTAAAGAACACGACGCTTGAGGACACATCGGAAATGCTCGGCCAGATGCGCTCCTTGCCTTCGCACCACTCGTGGAAACTAATGTCTGGGACTAAAAATGCTGAGGGTAAAATGCACTGCCACTTAAAATTATGCAGTAATGTAAAAACCAAGCTTGGAAAGGGATTAGATAAAAACAGCATTTACTCCTCCCTTATTTTTATCTAGTTCTCTATGTTGTCTTTCTTTCTCTCTTTCTTTCTTTCTTTCTTCCTTCCTTCTTTCCTGCATGTATGTATGTATGTATGTATGTATGTATGTATGCATGTATGTATGTATTTGGTACAGGATCTCACTATGCAGCTTAGATATAGTGATTCTCCTGTCTCAGCCTCCCCAGTGCTGGGAGTACACACGTGCACCACCATGCCTGGACTCAGTCGCTGGCTCAGCATGCCCTGGGGGTGGGGACCACCAGTACACCATGCAGGACTAGGGATCCAACCCTGGTCCTTGTACTTGCCTAAGCAATTGGTTAGTCTGCTGAGCTATCTTGCCAGCCCTTCTATATTGTCCTGAGTCATTTCTTCAAAGAAGTTTCCACTCAGCTATTCTGAATTACAGGGTTTCTGCTTCCTCCAAGTTCCTAAAGGACAATGTAAACTACACTATTCACTACAGAGGCCATTGTACATGGGGCTATAATCCAGATGCTCCTTCTGATGCTATAATTCAAAAACATCTTTGTATTCCAAATAAAAATATGATAATCTTTTGTCAGGATACAGACCGTATGTAACTCTCAAGATTCTTCTTTTGAAATCCTTCCCTCCTCAGATTCTCCCATCTGGAAGTGAATTTTATTTTTACAACATTCTCCTTGAAGAGTTTGAATTCCTAAGTCATTTTCGTCTTAAACAAACCACCAGACTTGTTGAAAATACCTCTGAAGTGTGGGCTTTGCTCTCTCTGCAGGAGTTCCTCGGTTGTGTCTTTGATAGTCCCTCCCTTGAAAAGCTATCCACTCTCACTGCCGGCACAAGCAAAGCTTGCAAATGTGGATCTCCAGAACTCCTCTCTCCCTTGAAGTCAGCTGCCTGCTGTCATTTCCATTAGGAGTCGGTCAACATCTCCAAACTGGAGCACACTCATCACATGCTCCTTTTGATCCTTATTTCACTGTGTCTGCCAACAAAGCCAACACACTCCCAGTAATCCCGGGCCTTTAATTCCCTCAGAAGAGCATGCTTATTGGACTGCTGGGAAAAGAGCACACCCCCTTCTCTCCCCAGTTACAACATGCGGCAGAGCAAAGTCATTAACTCCTATAAGCCTTCGCTTTCTTCTGTCAAACGGAGATGTTAACAATAATGCCTAGCCTCACGATCATGGGCAGGATTAGTAACAAGTTATTCTGTGAGCATGTATGGCAGGTATAAAGTCCTTCGGCTTTCACTGAGCTCCCTAATCCCCCTGCAGTGTATCTATCATCCCCAGGGTATTAGTGCTTCCCAATGCAGTCAGGATGAACTGCCTATTGCTGCCTTGGGGTTTTTCTTATACTGCTCCTCTCATCTGGAAATTACTCTCCCCTCCCCCATTTTTTCCACTCCTCTGTGCCACCAGAAGACTCACTTCCCTCATGAAGTTGCCACTCAGCCCCTCTGGATTCCAGGGATCCTGTTTTTGCCAAGTTCCAATTGGACAGCATGAACTATCAGAGACCATTTCATGTTTTTTGCATCAGTACATTCCAGGGCTCATACAGATGAAACTGAACATATATTTGTTGATATACTTAGCTTTGTTTTAATTGTATGTATTTGGTACAGGGTATCATTGTGTAGCTAGGACTCATAATGATCCTCCTGTTTCAGCCTTCCCAGCGCTGGGATTACAGGTATGTGCCACCACACCTAGTCTGGATGGCCAGCTTGCTGTGCCTGGGGCATGGCCAGCATGGCATATGGTACCAGGGATTGAACATGGGCCTCTGTGCATGTCTGGGCAGGTGCTTAGATCACTGAGCTATCATCATGGCCTGATGTAATTAGCTTCTTAAGTAGATTTGAAGCCATAAGTAGCCTTCAACTACTGAGCATAAGTACAGCAAATCCATGACCAAAAAATTGCCAAAATAGCCTCTTACTGGCAGACATCACTAGCTGAGTTCAAAAAGCATCTTCCTAGAGTCCCTTTCAATGTTGTACCTGCAAAATCCCTGTCAACCAATCAAAGATGAAACATGGATAAAACTGATTTGTCACAGGTGCTATAATATAGTGCTCCTTTTTCAGATGAGGGTCACATTGTTGACATGACTTATTCTATGCAAAACAGCTCAATGACAGGACTAAAACCTAGTGTTTGTATGAGACTGTTCAATGCTCTTTTGACTTAGTCCAGTTAACTCGAGAAGAGAGAGAATCCTCTTATTCACCTACACAATTAAAAGATTAAACTGTTGATTACAGAAGGAACTGCTATCTCTTTTCAGCTGTATATAGATGATTCCAGGGGTCAACAGAACTCAAGCGCGAGTCACAGGATTTTGGTTCAGTAGTAAAGAAGTTCTCATGGTTAGAACTCAATGTTAAGGACAGGGCAGATGAAGCCCCGAGAGGGTAAAGTGGTGAGTCTCGCTGGACCTGGGCTGGGCTTTCCCTGTATCGACTCACTTAATCTTCACAATCCTGTGAGGGGTGCAGCGGTTTCACACCCAGTTCAGATGAGGAAGAAGAGCGAGTGCCGGAGAACTGAGTGTCTCACACACAGTCACAATGCTACAAAGTAATGGAGCAGGGATTTGCACTAAAATCTGCATGCTCCTAAAAGCCACACGCTTAACCAGTGACCAGAGATGGAGAAAAGAGTGGGTGCTTTTGGAATGCATGCATTTCAAGACTTCCTATGGGGCTGGTGGGGGGAGGTGGCTGGAGTTGCTTCTCTAACTCTATCTCAACTCCTAATTCAGAAAGGTCAGCCAGGATTTAAGAAAAAACATGGGGATTGTGTCCTTCTCCTTTCATAATCCTTAGACGTCTTAGCCTAGAAAGTAGGCCCATGTTAAGAGAAATAACTGGGAAGCAAGAAGCCAACCGGAGGTCGCTGGTTGACTCTGGATATAGAAAAGCTGGAAGTCAGATGTCCCTGGCTGTCATCACTCTCTCTCCTTTCAGGGACAGTGTGGACTCATTTCATCCACCTTAAAAAAGAGAGACATTCAAACAAAACAAAGGGCCAGCCAGATAGCTCAACAGACTAAAGCACCTGCTTAGGCAGAGTGCAGTAGATGGGGTTCAATCCCCAGTGTGCCATGCTGGCCCCACCTCTGGACTGTGCTGAGACTGCGATTAAGACTGGGCATGGCGGTACATGCCTGGAATCCCAGTGCTTGGGAGGCTGAAAACAGGAAAGTCACTATGAGTCCGATCTAAGTAGTGAGACCTTGTAGACCTTGAACACCCTGTACCAGCTACATTAAAAAAAAAAAAAAAAGGAAGTTTTCAGACTTTGTTTCAGACTTTGAACACCAGGCTGCTGAATAATGACTATACAAGCTTTATTTTTAAAACTATTTCAAAAATCACAAAGCTGTAAGAACAGTACACCATTGTATAAGTAGACATACAGTCTGATCAAAATTGCATAAGAATTTCATTTAGTGATTTAAGATTGTCTTGAAACTTCTGACTGGTTAGTTTGAGATAGAAAGGTCTGATGCCACAGTTTTTTCTCTAATAAAATTTGTAAAAGTAAAGCATACTCCTTAAACACTTTTAAAACCATAAAGTACAGGTAAGAAAGTAAATCAGTAAAAATTAAACCAGTAAATCAGTAAAAATAAAACCTTGTTGATATTTTGCAGCTTTGCTTTTATTTTTCTTATCAAATAAATCTGTAGTTCTGCAAAGTTATATTTATGCACTCCACACTAATTCAATTTGACTCTGTGTACTGAGACTTATTTCATGTTTCTATTACTTCACCCTATTATTATTACTTAGTAATGTCAAAAGACTTACAATAAAGCCTTTCACGATTCATTACACCGAAGCCCACATGCAGATAAGAAAATAAAGCTAGCAGTGTCTTCCATTTTTCACTCCTCCAGAAAGGAAAAAAACAAGATGTCTACCTTCCTTATAGAAAAGGTCGCTACTTAACACAGATTTTGAGGTGTCCTTTTTTGATTTAATTTTCAGGGCTGTATAATAAATATGGCACTGGAAGCTGTCTTTTATCTTTCAAAAAGACTTAAGAAACTGTGCAACCGAAACAGAAGAGGCAGGGATTTTGGGCCCTCCTAAAAGAGCTGGACTGTACCCTCGGAGGACAAGAGTCACGGGGACACATTTAGAGCGAAGCGGAGGACTCATTCACAAGCAATGCAGGAGCGCAACCTAAATCAGCCGATTCTCATCAGCCAGGGCTGCTGGAGACTGAGCGCCATCACCATCCACCAATGTCTGCAGGCCTGAATGAACGGAGCTGGGCTCATGGTAGTTCCCAGAGAATTGGTTTGCAAGTCATTAAAGAAGATAAGGAACCTCTGGCTGGAGGTGGCTCTGATTAGCATCTTGGCTGACAGCTCAGCAGAGAGGCTGGGAGTGCCATGACTGTTGAAGTGGCTGATCTGCTCCCCAGTTAGGGACTCACTGAGGAGCCCTAGTAAAGCCTTAATTTTCCTGCAACTGTGCACAGCCCTGGAGCTTCCCCTTCTGACACACGCCTACATGGGCAGAATGTACAGGTAGGCTACTCTCCAATCTTTATACTCTGTGGAGAACCCAATGTGCTAGCTTTCTGTTATTGTGACCAAGTATTAGATAAACAACAAAAAAGGCAAAAACAATATTTATTTTTCTTTCGGGTGCTTGGCTCTGTTGCTTTGGGCCTACGGCAGCATCTATGTCAGAGCGGGAGATGTGACAGACAGGGTCTTTTGCCCTCATAGTGGTCAGGAAACAAGGACAGTGAGAAAAGAAAGGGGCTGGGCTCCTGTGCCTCCTTCAATAGTTTACCCCCAATGGTCTGCCCCTCCCAGGAGTGCCACAGTTAATGAGCAAGACTTCAACAGGAATATTCGGGAGACATTCACACTCAGAACAAAACATCCAGCAAAGCAACCCTGATCAGCAGCACCTCGACTAACCAGAACACTAACATACACTGTTAGCTGTCTTTCCTGGTTGAAGCCTTGCCTCTCCATACTGTTTTTCTTATCTCTCTGGTCAGACCTCTTTTGCTGCTCTGTGTGTCTACTACACAGCTGTTTCTAGCAGCGTTATACAAGCAATTGTATGGTTTAGCATGGCTAAACATGTACCCAGGATACTGGCCTCCTTTTAAGTAGTGAGTCCATCTAAGAGACCCCAGCATACAGTGGTTCTCAACCTTTCTAATGCCGTGACCCCCTCAATACAGTTCCTCAGGTTGCAGTGACACCAAACCAAAAAATAATTTTGGTGGCTATTTCAAAACTGTAATTTTGCTACAGTTATGATTCAGAATGTAAATACCTGATATGCATTATGTATTCTAATTGGTACAAATCAAACATAATTTAGACATAGTGATTAATCACAAAACACTATTTAATTATATGTTGAGAAATACTTATTACTAATTCCAATAAATAACATTTCACCATGGCATGGCGTGGGTTTAAATATGTATTTTCTGATGGCTTTAGGCGACCCCTGTGTTTTGGTCATTCGACCCCCACCAGGGTCGAGACCCACAGTTGAGAACTGCTGCTGTATGCCCACCTTTCCCACTTCCAGGTCTGGGCCCATTCTCACTGGAGCTTAGCTTATTCAGTCCATAGAATCCCTCCCTACCCACCACATTCCCTATTCTCGTCAATGTCTCTTTATTCTCCAACCTTGCCCTTCTCCAGAAACTTGTTTTTCTTACTTTTGTTACACGCTTGGCAAACCTCGACCCTGCTTCTCTGAACAAACTCTCTGCCTTCACAAAGAACAGTCTCTCCCTGACTTTGAGTCAATCTATGGCCACAACGTACTTCCTCCAAGACCTGACTTGGAACTCTATTATTATAGGAAGCCTTCTATGACCAAAGATATATTGGGCATATTTAACGTTACGAGTTTCCTACATTTGTGCTATCTCTTGAATCAGCCAAATTGTCAAGAACAAGAATCATATCATCATTGCCTTCTCCACTGTGGTCTGCACAAAGCTACACAAAGCACCTAACAGATGCTTCATAAGTATATCTGAGCCAAAACGAATGTGACTCTCAAGAGTTTTAACGAATATATATATATATATATATATATATATATATATATACAGAAATGGTATTTATATATATTAATATATATTAATATATATATATTTATATATATTAATATATATATATATATATTAAGACAGAAATGGTATTTCTAAAATAGAAATTAGAGGCCACAGAGATAGCTCACTGCTCTAAGCCCCTGCCAAAGCAAGAGTAAGAACCCGGGTTTGATCCCCCAGTACACGCTGTGCTGGCCCCGCCCCTAGGAAAGCTGAGCCGGCCACCAAAATTGGGCATGGTGGTGCGTGCCTGTAATCCTAGTGCTGGGGAGGCTGAAAACAGGAGGACCACTACAAGCCTGAGCTGCATAGTGAGACCCTGTACCAAATGTGTTAACATATCACTATTATTAGCATGTTGCAGAGGGAAAAGCAGGCTTACAGAAGCTATGCAATTTGCTCAGAATTTTAAGTGTTAGTTCTGGTACTTACATCAGCTCTCCCAGAATCAAACATCAGGGGATCCTGAGATAAGATATAGTTAGCCATGACAGCGTTCCCCTGCAATTCCAGCACTCAGGAGGCTGAGGCCTGAGGATCACTTTGCATTTGAGGTCAGCCTGAGCTACAAAGTGAGCTCAAGGCCAGCCTTAAGTGCACAGCAAGATCCTGTCTCAAAAAGAAGATGAATAAGAAAAAGAAGAGGAAGACAGTGGAGAAGGGGGTGGGGGAGGAAAAGAGAAAAGTAGGGGTGCAAGTTCC
This sequence comes from Myocastor coypus, assembly GCA_004027025.1. Taxonomy (NCBI): domain Eukaryota; kingdom Metazoa; phylum Chordata; class Mammalia; order Rodentia; family Myocastoridae; genus Myocastor; species Myocastor coypus. The sequence goes on along the minus strand of PVJA010002861.1, from coordinate 57,489 downwards.
CTGGGTCTCACCTGACAGAGCCCTACCCAGTCACATCTTCCTCCGCCTCTGGGGTGGCTCTAGGCCCAGCTTCCTGACAGGCCCCCCGGGGTGCTCCAGTTCCCAGGAGGGAGAGGAGAAAGCTGAGTGGGCATAGCTGAGCACACAACCTGCGACCTGCCCCTGGCAGGAGGGAGCTACATCACCCAAGCCCCAGCACCGCTTCAGCACTGGCCAGACTGGGGATGCCAAGGCCTAATGGCCCCGCCTAACTCGGTGCACCACTGAAGGGCTGGTCTGGACTCACAGTCTCCCTGCAGTGCTGGCTGAGGCTGCAGCGATAACAATTCCTGGCTCACCCACCCCATCAGCCCAGTGCTGCCCTGTTCCTCTCCTCCCCTACATTTGCTGCTCCCTGTAGAGCTCTCTCTAATAATCTTCTGCAGACACATCTCTGCCTCTGAGCCCATTTCCTGGCCACCGGTCTGAAGGCCTAAGGGTGAAAGTGGGAATCCAGGTCGGCAGCCTGCACTGTCACCGGCAGGAAGGAGGCTTGGAGGGCACCTTCCACCCCGCTCCCTTCAGTGACAGCATGTGGAGCGCTGAGCAGGGGCAGAGCCTACCCCTGCCTCCCTCGCTATGCAGTTCAGGCTGCCCTGAGCTCACTCTGTAGCCTAGACTGGCCTCAACTCACAACAGTCTGCCTGCCTTATTCTCCTAGGTACTGAAATGACGAGTGCGTGCCACCACGCCTGGCCTTCTCTCTCTCTACCTTGGTGTCCCTTTTGCTCCAGTGTGTGGCTGTCCTTGCCCTTCTCTCTTTTGTCCTTCAAACTCTTTCAGGAAAGGGTGTGAAGAGCTCAGCCACACACAGGAAGTCCTAAAATTAGCATGCAGTGCTACACTATGAGAATGAAAATAAACTAATGTTTAAGTTTCAGGTTGAAACCAAAGGAGGAATATTTATAGTAAAACTGCAGACACTTGTTCACTGAGTAAAATACATCCGGGAGCACCTACTATGTTTGGCGCTGGTTGCAATTTGAGTGGAAGAGGGACTATTTCCGGCTAGGGGTGGTTACCCCAGCCTTCTGGAACCTGCCCCAGTGGTGTGACTCCTCCCTGAGGGCTTCACTGTCTTCTAAAAATTGTAAGAATTTTAATACTTAGATAAGAGTTCTTAATGCACTCATATATACATACCTGCAGAACAAAAAAGCATATGAAGCATGACTCGGCATGAAGAGAAAGGGGCTCTCAGGCGTGCCCTTGGGCTCTGGGGTCACTCACCTGGATATACTGCCGCAGACGACTGAGTACGGCTGAGTGCTGTGCAAGTACCAGATGGCTCGGGAGACACCGATTAACACACGGATCCGAGTGTCCCAAGAGAGAGGGGCCGTGTCACCCTAGAAAGACAGCAGCAAGCAGATGGCTGTACTTTCTGAACACAAACCACCTCTGCTCGTGGTAGCATGCCAGAAGAGGGCAAATGGGAGAGGGGGAGGAGGGAGATGAATCTGCATTTGGGGAGATGCCCCGTCTGTCTGTCTGTCTGTCTGTCTCTCTGGCACAAGGTCTCACTACACAGCTCAGACTGGTAGTGATCCTCCTGATTCAGCCTCCCTAGTCCTGGGATTACAGGCATGTACCATCACACCCTGTTTCAGGGCTGGCACAGCATGTGGTACCAGGGATCCAACTTGGATCCTTGCACTTGTCAGGCTGATGCTTAGACTGCTGAGCTATCTCCCCAGCCACTCCAAGCCATCTGAAATTGCAGATTTCCCTCTCCTATTGGTGATAGTTCTAGAATTCTTTATAGATGATCAAAATGTCTAATAATAGCTAGCAATAACTTATTGAAAGTGATGAGTGGGCTGGGGGCGGAGCTCAGTGGCAGAGGATTTGCCTAGTCTTCCAAATCCTGAGACCAACACAAAAGTGAGACTGAGGCAGGACTCCAGGTCTGAGCTAGCCTGTGCCCCTGGCAGCATCCTGTATCAAACAAAAATGTGCTGAGTGAAAGCTCAGTTGAGCCTGGCGTGGTGGCTCACGCCTGTAATCCCAGCACTTGGGAGGCTGAGGCAGGAGGATCACTGCGAGTTAGAGACCAGCCTGGGCTACAAAAGTGAGCTCAAAGCCAGCCTGAACTGCACAGTGAGACCCTGTCTCAAAAAGACAAAAAAAAAAAAAAAAAAGAAAGCTCAGTTGAAGTGTGCCCCTGGGTTTGATCTCCAGTGCCACAAAACAGAAGCCCCCACCAAAAAACCAAAAAACTCATGGTCAACAACATGCAATGTGTTATCATAACTGTCTTACTAAACTGTTTTGAAATTCTAAAAAAAAAAAAGGATATAGACAGAGTTCATGAACCAAATTTGCACTTGAAGAGAAACTCTTCAAAGAATGAGCTGAGATCTCAAATCATTAAAAAGCTTATTTTGCCAAACTTGCATAACTGTATCTGTTAATCTGAGCAACAAATTTGATGATTAAAAATAGATAATATGACAAAAAAATTCATGGGAAGGTGACACTTTGTGTGTGTGTGTGTGTGTCATGTGCATGAATCTATAATCAATTCTGAGTTCTCACACAGTATTTGAATAGGTGAATATATACAAAGATGTCAACTAAGGAAAAGTTTCCATGGTAGTAAAGAATCATTAAGAATAAAACATAACATAAATACTGTAATGGCAAATACATGACCAGCACTTCTAACATGGATATCGCACCAAGTTCTAGTACGTCATGGATGTGGACAGTGGCCATTATGCTTTAGTGGTGGTCAGGAACACTATCTAACAGCTCATCAAGCAAGATATTTAAATTATTTATGGCATAATACTGTGGGTAATTGAGAATACTCTGCTCTATTCTCATTTTAGTGGAAATGCAAATTTTTTGTAATCAATTTTTAAACTAACCCCTCAGAAATACCCAGAAGAAATCAGAGGATTTATTCCACATCTTTCTCTTTTAGGCATCTGTATCAGTTTTAGGTGTATCCTTTGTACTGAACGACACTTTGCAAAAAACTATGTGAAGTAAAATTATCTGAGAAATAAGGACAGCTTATATAAACTCACTTGAGGCACTGACTCAATAAGCAACAAGGACCCAGCAAGTCTTTGGGCAAGCAGAACCCAGTACCTTGGGTACTTATAAAAGCTTCGAGGAGTAAGAAGCAAATTCACAGGAAACCTCTACTTCTTTAGAAATACATTCTTGGCCACTCTGTCACATTTGTGCACCTTGGCTTCTGGGCTTCCTGGCTCCCCGGCTCCCCAAACTCCAGGCTCTTCCAGAGGGTTGGAGGCCAAGCAGAATGATAAATACAACTTACCACACAATGCAATTTGTCAAAAAGGGTTCCGTTTCTCATATATGGATAAACCAGACAGAACTTCTCAGCCTCTGTAAAATACGCAGCCAACTCTAGTATGTTTGGATGACGGAACCTGAAAGCAAAAGATTTTTAAAGTCATAGGATAATTATTCAAATGGAAAACACTCTGGTTTCAGGGACGCACAGCAGATGGGGAACCCAGATAAGGCAAATAAATTTGGCAAAGGAAGCAGGAATTTCTTTAAAAAAAAATATTTCTCTCTCTCTCTCTCTCTCTCTCTCTATCTATCTCTCTCTCTCCGTCTGTCTGTCTCTCTCTCTCTTTTCTTTGGTATAGGGTCTTGCTACACAGCTTAGACTCATGATCCTTCTGTCTCAGCCTTCCCAGTACTGGGATTACAGGTGTGTACCACCACACCTGATTTCAGGGCCTGAGCTACATGGTACTGTGCAAACCTGGGTCCTTGCAATTGGTAGCAGACCCTTAGACCACAGAACTATTTCTGCAGCTCCAAAATCAGTCATTTCATTGGACATGTGGCACAGATTTCTCTTCCTCAGTGGGCTAAAGAGTTCTAATGGATGGCAATTTTTTTTTCTGATTGACAATGAGTAAAAGTATCATATAAGGGCCCGGTGGGATGGCTCAGTGGTCTAAAGCGCCTGCTTGGGAAAGTTTGGGCGGCTCCAGGGACCGCGGTTTGATTTCCGGCACCACATGCTGCACCAGCCCTGCCCTCAGGGTGGGCTTAGCCGGCCATAAAAATGAGTGAATAAACAAACAAAGGTTCTGAAACAAGAATAAATAAATAAATAAATAAATGTATCATATAAGTCAGAAAATTTAAGCAAATAATTCTTAAGGTTAGGAATATTGGAAACTATAGAAATAAATAACAATAATATTTCTTTTATTCATATGAATGTAATACAACTCATTTATTAAAGATAACACAACTGAAATTATTCATTTGACTGATTTAATTATATAAGTGTAGGTAAAGCCACCAAACTACAGCAGCATAGAAGATTACTTCATCCAGCCATTTATTAAGCTCTCCTAAGTCAGACTGGGCTAGGTACTGTCACACCTCTGAAAAGCAACAATAATGTGCTCAAAAAGCTCCTAATAGGGCTGGCAAGGTAGCTCAGTGGACTAGACATTTGCTTAGGCAAGCGCAGGGGCCACACGCACATATACACACACACACAAAGTAAAAAAAAAAAAACAGCTCCATCGTTATTTATAATGCATATAACCAGGAAAATTTTGTTTTTGTTTTGTGTTTTTAAGGCAGGGTCTTGCTATGCAATTCAGGCTGGCCTTGAACTCACTTTTGTAGCCCAGGCTGGTCTTGAACTTGTACTGATCCTTAAAAGGAAAGTTTGACGGCAAAAAAAAAAAAAAAAAACACATCACTTTTATATTTATTTATTTAATTTTTTTTCAAGACCGGGTTTGAACTTATCACCTTGCACTTGCCAGGCAGGCACTTGTGCCATGGAGCTATCTCCCCAGCCCCCACATCATTACTTTTATTTTTTATTATTATTATTTTTTTTTGTCTTTTTGAGACCACAGATTTCTTCATCAGTATAATGTATATTATTTCTCAGATGTCTTTCCTCATAACCATTTATCAGGATATGAACAGAAATTATTCCTTGAGTGTAGTTACTATGAAGACAGATGGAACCTGACTAGCCACTATGAGACCTAAAATGTTAACTTCCCACATTCTGTGAACTTGAGTGAACTCCACAACTATTTACTAAACACATACTACCTCCTGGAGGGTATGTTTAGGGATAAAGTAAATAATCTGGCTGGGCATGGTGGCACAGGTATAAGACTAGGGTCACCTAGTGAGACCATGCCTCAACATCTAAAGAAAGAAAGAAAGAAAGAAAGAAAGAAAGAAAGAAAGAAAGAAAGAAAGAAAGAAAGAAAGGGTTGAGGATGTAGCTCACTGGTAGAGTGCTCCTTCCTGGCTTCAATCCCCAACATGCAAAATAATAAAACAAAGTAAAGCTCTGAAAAAGAAAAATTCCATTTGAAAGGCCTACTATCATTTCTTTTCTTTTCTTTTTTGGTACCAGGAATTGAACTCAGGACCTTCTTTGTGCTAGCTGTCAGGCAGTGTGCCACTGAGCTATATCCTCAGCCCTGCTTCTTTGAATAGTGACACTGTCCTATAAACACACACACACACACACACACACACACACACACACACAGCTTCTGTTTCCTTTTATCCTTCTTACTCAAGTGAGGGTGTGTGTGTGTATATGTATGTGCATACACATATACAAACATATAAACAGATGTGTGCTTTTGAAATGTCAAAAACTTCTGTTATATGAGATCCTCACACCTACTGTGCTTAAGATTCTATCTAGAAAGTAAAAAGCAGTGAACCAAAAAGAAATTGCAGCAGCATCGTTAGCTCCTTAAACAGGTGATCTATGCCACTGATGGGCCGATTCTCCTGAAACGTAACATAATTCAGAGGGAGAAACATCTTTGGAAGGAAGTGGAAGGCATCACACAGGCACAACTACGGCTGGCCATTTCACCTCCTCACCATGGAGAAGACTGCTTGCTCATCTCTGAACATTAAGAACCAAACAGAAAAATAGCATTCATGAGGCTAGCCCATGAATACTAAACTCTATAAAGTTACTCCTCTTTAGATTACTCCATTATCTAGAGTCATATTAATTTTTTGGTACCAGGGATCAAACCCAGGACCCTGTGCTTTCCAGGCAGGTGCTTATGCCACTGAACCATAGCCCCAGCCCTAGATTACTCTATACAGTTGATACAATCCCAGTAAAAATGACAACAGGCTATTGGAGGGAGGGAAGGGAGAGAGGGAGGGACAGAAAGGGAGAGACAGAATCCAAAATGGAAAGACAGAAACTTTCTTTGTTTATAAACGATATAATCTTATACACATATATAGAAATCCCACAAAGACTCCATCAAAAAATTGTCAGAATCAATAAAATAATTCAGGGAGGCAAGATAGCTCAGTAGGCTAAGCACCCACTTAGGCAAGAGCAGGGACTATAGTTCAATCCCCAGCACCACACGCCACGCCAGCCCAGCCCCCAGATGCGGTGAGCCAGCCACAAAAAGTGGGTGTGGTGGCGTGCCTGTAATTCCAGCACTGGAGAGGCTGAAAACAGGAAAATTACTATGAGTCAAAGCTGCATAGCAAGACCCTGTACCAAATACGTTAAATTAATTACTTAATTAATTAATTCACTAAATTTGCTCAATACAATATCAACATATGACAGTTATTTTTATATACACTAAAAAACAAACTATTTAAAAACAGTAATAATTCCACACCCAACATCATCAAAAATACTTAGGAATAAATATAACCAAGAAGATAAAAGATCAGTACACAAAAAACTGTAGAACATCAAGGAAAGAAATAAAAAATACAACAAGAGGAAAAATATTCATTTATTGAAGTTGGGATAATATTGAATACATGAATTGGAAGCATACTGATACAATGTTCGTTCTGACCAAAGTGACCTATAGATTCAAGGTATCCCTATTGAAATTCTAGTATATTTTTCACAGAAATAGAAAAGACTCCTAAAATTCATAATGAAAGAATACAAATAGTCCAAAGTAATACTGAGAAAAAAGAAAGCTACAGGCATTCACTTTCTGAAGTTAAACTGTATTACAAGGCTGTAGTAATCAATAGAGGATGTGTTGGCATAAAAATAGACACAGAGACCACCGAACAGAATACAGAATCCACAAATAAACTCTCTCTCTGTCTCTCTCTGTGTGTATCTACATACATAGGTACACATATATATAACAAACTATCTATCTATCTACCTATATATATTACGCATTACTACTTTATATTTAATCTGTTCAGAAACAACAGAACAGCCAGGGAGATAGCTCAGCAGTGTAAGCACCTGCCTGGCAAGTGCAAGGTCCTAAGTTTGATTCCTGGTACAGAAAAGAAAAGAAAAGAAAAGAAAAGAAAAGAAAGGAAAAGAAAAGAAAGGAAAAGAAAAGAAAAGACAGGATATTTTCTAGTTGCAAAAGTTGATGAGAACTCTGTAGGGTTAAGGGTCTCCAACGAGGAAGGCCATGTAGCTACAGCCTTTAATCTGACAAGGATACCAAAAACATAAGAGGAAAACAAATGGTGCTCCCTTCAATAAATGGTACTAGTAACTACGTGCACACTCAGAAAGAGTAAATCTAAGGCTGGGGATAGAATTCAGTGGTGCAATGCCTGCCTGGCAGGCATGAGTTCCTACGTTTGATTCCAATACCAAGATAAATAGATAAGTAGGTAGGTAAGTAGGTAGGTAGGTAGATAGATAGATAGATAGATAGATAGATAGATAGATGGATAGAGTGAATCTGTCTTATATTTTAAAAATCACTCCTAATTACATTAAAGAATTAATTGTAAGATCCGAAACTAAACACTCAGAATTTAAAACAAACAAACAGGAATGATTTTTGGAATAGCAGCAAAAATATAGGCTTCTTTCTAGAGAATTATTTTTTAACAATAAAAAGTTAGGAGAAAAAGTCCTAAAGATCCCTCAACTAGAAAAAGGTAAAATATAGCATGAAACAGGGTACACAAATGTACAAATTAAGCAACGTGGTGATGCTACTTTCTGTGTAAAATAACAAAAGCAAGAAGATAAAACATGTGCTTGTCTGAATATAAAATATCTGAGCACACAACAGATTAATGATGTTCAACTGGGAAGTGAGAGAAAAATCTTGTCCTAGTTTAAGTTTTTTTCTATTTTCGGAATTTCAAAAAGTCTGAATTGCACTTTCACAGGTAAGTAAATCAAACATGAACGCAGAAGAAGCCTATTATTAGAATTGCAATTCAATTTTTAGTGACTAAGTAGTAGGCATACAGTTTTCATAATTCACCTCTAATATTTTCATTTCTGGCCCTAAGGATAACAGAAAAAGGATTCAGCACAATGCCAACCCTCCCACTTTCACCGCCCTCTCACCACCAATTTACATGTGTGTTTAGAAAACACCTGAAAAGAGCATCCGCTATGCCAGGAAGATGACGAATGAGCGGCATAAGGCCAGGGCCCTCCATGGAGAAGGCTGCACGGCTGCAGATACGAACATATATGAAAGCGAAGTCACTTAAATTTGTCTCCAAGGACCTTCAGGGTTATGAATGAACTTACAGACAACACCATGCATGTCAAAAGCGCTTGCGTTCTTTGTCTAAAACTTCCTGGAGAGACTCGTACTGATGAAATAGTTTCTAAACTGCGGTGTCTCTAAGGAAGGGGACAGAGGGAAATATGCACAACTCTAATGTTCTGAGAATTACTCATCAGCCGTGTTAGTCACACTCAATTTCACCCACCTTGTGGTGACAGTTCCTTGTTAAAATATGTTCAAGTGAACTATGTAAATGGTCTATTTTTAAATTTAAGAAATACATAGCAGCAGATGTCAAAGATTTACCCGCTGTTCCAATATCCTACCTGCACTAATTAAATGCCAACCATGCCGAGCACTGTGCTGTAAAATCAAAAGATCAACAGACATGAAACCCAGGCAAAAAGGGAGAAATTCCAGGTAAAATATACTCACAGTAGTAAAATTTCAATTTCAGATAAAAATTTCTTCAAGTGCCTTTTATCCTGCATTTTTTTCTCCTAAATAGAGAAAAGATTTTAAAAATTGTATCCCTTTAGTATAAATGCATTTGCAAATTTTTCTTGAGGATCCTTCATTTTTAACAGATTTTCAAAAACCCATCAATCCTCGAACAGATTTAGAATTCTCACTCGCCAGTTAAAAGATTTTCCTGTATCATATTGCCAAATTTTATTGTCAAACATAAGTCATATTTTTACAAAATTAAAATCATATATAATTTCTAATATAATTAAAATCTTATAATTTATAGTTTTAATTAAATATAGTTATAATTTATGTATATTCTCATGAGAATTAGATAATTCTTCCCTTGCTCACACAAAGAAAATGATTTCTATAACCTGCATTCTCTTGAAGAATTTTACTATTTTGGCATATGTCATTTGGCTCACTTGGATATACTGCTTCAAGCATGCCATGAATTAATTTTGAAAAGTTAAGCTTAGTAAAGAAGTGGAAGTATAATTTCTTACTACAAAGAAGTTCAAAGGCTCCACACTTGACACATGAACACCCAAGCCATTGATAAGTAGAATCGTAATATTATTTTTAGCTCTTGTATTGTACATGGTTCATTCTTGATGCCTTTCAACACGTCTTATTGTTGCACGTCCTTAGATCTCAGGTTCCTAAATTCTACCATGAAAGAGTTAAATCAAATTTGCTCCTAGGTCCTGTCAACTGTGAGGTGCTCAGTAACAAACTGTTAGAAAGGGAAGAATTTTTAGATCTCTGTCCTCAGAAACAAGGAGAGAAATTCAGCATGAATTCTTGAAGTTACTTTCCCAGATAAATCAGAAACAGTAACCTGGGCCCAAAAATCATTTCCAAGAATCGCCTTGTCAATAGTTACATATGGCACATCCACTGTCCTAGGAGCCAGGTAGACCAGAACTCTGTGATTTGTCACCTTTTACCAGCCACTTAACTTCTCTGAAGTTAAAATTTTCTTAATCTGAAAAGTGAAGGTGTTATTATCATGCTTCTCGGCACCTTGCGCTCTAACACCTTGTTACTGAAAGTGAGGTATTGCACGCCCTCCCCGCTGCCAAAAAAAAAAAGCTACTCTAGGAGCTGGTAAGGCGTGCTTGGAGTGCTGGGCTCAGGCCCAGATCCGCTGAGCCCGAATCAGCGCTAGAAGCTGATTCCTACGTGAAAGGATAAGCATATTGAGAAGCACACTCCAACATGTGTAATACAATCCCTCACTTCCTTCAAGCAAGTGAATGTTCTGATGTTTAAGAATTAAATGTCTTTTGGGCCCAGCAGGATGGCTCAGTGGTCTAAAGCACCTGCTTAGGAAAGCTTAGACGGCTGCAGGCACCGCGGTTTGATCCCTGGCACCACATGCTGCACCAGCCCTGCCGTCAGGGCAGACTGAGCTGGCCATAAAAATAAATAAATAAACAAACAAACAAAAGTTATGAAACAATAAAAAAAAATTTTTAAATAAAGAACAAAAGAATAAAATGTTCTTTGATTAAGGCTAAGTGGTCATGTTTCCTGGTGTGTGTGTGTGTGTGTGTGTGTGTGTGTGTGTGTGTGTATGTGTAGGCTATATTGGTAAGTGAGACGGAGAGGAAAGTAGAGAGCAAAAGTTGAATCATATTTCCATTCACCACCTTATGGACAGTTAAAATGCCAGTAGGTTGGGACCACAGATAGTGGGACTTTGTTTAGTCCTCTGCAGTCATTAGGTCTTTTTATTCTTTTTTTTTAAGAATTTTTATTTTATTTTATTTATTATTTTTATTCTTTTTTCAGAACCTTTGTTTGTTTATTCACTCATTTTTATGGCCGGCTCAGCCCACCCCAAGGGCAGGGCTGGCGCAGCATGTGGTGCCGGGTATTGAACCGCGGTCCCTGAAGCTGCCCAAGCTTCCCCAAGCAGGTGCTTTAGACCACTGAGCCATCCCGCCAGGCCCCGGTCTTTTTATTCTTAGCAGGTAGCGACTAAATTGTTGAGAAGGCACTTGTATTTCATTCCGTTTAGCCAACAAACTCTGATAGATGCACAGGGGTACAGGCCTATAAGTCAGGGCAGGAGGTTCACAAGTTCAAAGCCACTCTCAGCAAATGTGAGATCTTGTCTCAAATGTAAAGGGAACAAAAAATAAAAAGGTCTGAGGATGTTCCTGAGCATTAGAGGACTTGGCTAACATGTGTGAGGCCCTGAGTTCTATCTCTAGTTCTATAAATCAAATAAACAGGACAGCCTCTATAATAAGACAAGATGCAAAGACAACAATGTAGCAAGGCAAGAATTCTTCACAGAAATCCAGCTAATTCCCTGGGAGAAGTGGATGAAGGAAGCAATACTATGAAATAATAAAATAATGCTCTAGGATGGTCATCGCAACCATACTAATTCCCTCTCAGCTTTCCTGGCTATAGTAGCTCAGCTGTCTTCCAACCCCCACCTGCTCTGACAGCAAGCTCTTTGTTCCTACCTAAGGTCTCCTCTTTCCCGCCCTGCTGAATTGTGATGGAGGATAACTTACAAAGAAGCACTAAATGCCTACTTGTGGCATGTCCCTGAAGCTGCCTGAAGAGATCAGCACCCATCCCAAGAAGACTAGCATAGCCTAATCCTCTAAGCAAAGTCCCTGGGGTCCTCTAAACAGCTTTTCACAAAATTCCTTGTCATGCAATGTATGTGAGGATGGGAAGGATTTAATTTCCATATTCTTACAAGATGGACATTTATTTCTCCGTCAGTTCTCTACTTATACACCTTATTTTCACTTAGGAAATTTTACTTTCAAATATATGTACTTTCAATGTTGGTGAAAACACATTTTAATATAAGCAAGTAAACAGAATCAATATTATGTAATACTTTTCATACCTGTTTAAATAATTTAATGGCATATGTTTGGTTTTGAATTTCCACCTTGTATACCTTGAAAATCTCCCCTTCGCCAACTAGGAAGTCTTTGTGGAAATTTCTGGTTCCTTCTATGATGTTTCGAAAGCTGATGGGGAATTTAACCAATATTCCTTAGAAAGGAAAAACAGGGAGAAGATGAAGCACCTTTTTTTTTTTCTTATTAAGAATTAATGTTTCTGGGATAAGCAGGACTTCCATAATAGAAATACACTAAAGCTCAGTGGAAGGTAGGCAGTAAAAAGACCACAAAAACCCTGACATGAAACTCTTAGCCAGGCGTGGTGGCGCACGCCTGTAATCTCAGCACTCGGGAGGCTGAGGCAGGCAGATTGGTGCAAGTTCGAGACCAACCTGGGATACAAAAGTGAGCTCAAGGTCAGCCTGAACTGCATAATGAGACCCTGTCTCAAAAAGACAAAAAAAAAAAAAAAAAAAAGAAAGAAAAGAAAAAGAAACTCTTGCTATACTTAGACAATGTTTTCCAAGCATAATGAACAGAAACAGTTTTCATGAGCTAAAGCCTCTCTAATGGCTTAATTTATTTCCAAAGTAAATTAGGAAGATAATCTGCTTTTAAAAAATGCATCCTGGGCCTGGCGGGATGGCTCAGTGGTCTAAAGCGCCTTCTTGGGAAAGCTTGGGCGGCTTTAGGGACCGCGGTTCGATCCCCGGCACCACGTGCTGCGCCAGCCCTGCCCTTGGGGTGGGCTGAGCCAGCCATAAAAATGAGTGAATAAACAAAGGTTCTGAAACAAGAAAAAAAAAAAAATGCATCCGAAGGGAGATTGGTGGGGGGGACCATTTATAATAATCTATTACAACTTTTAAAAAGCAATGCTTGGCTAACTTCATCAAAGCCAAACATGGGCTACATTTCCACAGCGACTTGAGATTACTCTCTAAAGACATTTATAGCTTGACTTAGATCTGACTGCTAAAGAATGGAAAACTTCTCTAACCTGAACTCTTGTCAATGAGAGTAGCACCTGAAATAATAAAAACAATAAGGCAAGGCAGCTTTAAGCAAAACTATCACAGTGACTCCAGGTGGGACTAAATTATTCCCTCTACTAAAAAAGTGGAAAAGTTAATACGAAAACTCAGTTTCTATGTGGACCCTCAGCATAGCTCCCTAGTCATGTCAAAATATCCATGCAATTGCTATGAAATTTCTAAAGCCCTATAAAAGGATATGCTTTCTTTTTTTCTTGGTCCTTTTTGAGACAGGGTCTTACTACATAGTTCAGGCTGGTCTTGAGCTCACTATGTAGTCAAGACTGGTCTCAAACTCATGATTCTCCTACCGCAGCCCACGGATTGCTGTGATTTCAGGCATGCGCCATCACACCTGACTTAAGGACATGCATTTTTCAAGTGTTTTCTAAGGACACATAAAAGTAGCAAACTTTACTAGCATGGAAATTCCCTCTATGAGAAGAGATCACAATTATGCTCCTCATGAGCCAAAGGATTCATCTCAACAGTCTCATCCATCAGAGCTATATACATCAACAAAATTCAAAATATTTCACAAATCTATGAACTTTTATACTGACTCTAGATATAAATGGTTTGAATGTTTCTTTGGTATTCTCTTATCTAAATTTACTTACACGACTTAAGGGAAAAGTTGATTTATTTTGTTTACCTTTTTCATTATGTTCAGGAGTAAGAGCATTATCCACGGGGACATTGGCTGTTTTCTAAAAGAAAAAAAAAAATACGTATTTTATTTTCATTTCATAAGAGAAAAAAACAAGCAGAGCCTTAAGAGAAATCCAAAGCTTCCACATAAGACTAGAAAGTACAATAGGGTAGGATTTAATTTAGAAGAAATCTAGTACAAAGCAAAGTTGTTTCACTTTACTCAAGAGCACTCATTGCTGTACCATCTATAGTTAAGGCCTCTAAATCAATTGTAAAAATTCAAGTATCAATGCCAGAATCTATTTTATTTTTATTGGTTTTTAAAATGTATTTGGTTGTTGCAGGGTCTCACTACATAGCTCGGACTCATGGTGATCCTCCTGCTTTCAGCCTCCCCAGCACTGGGATTATAAGTGTGTGCCACTGTGCCCAGACTCTGGCCAGCTCAGTGCATGGGGGAGGGGGCTTGGGGCTGATGAGCCACCTGGTGTCAGGAATCAAATGCTGTCCCTGTGCTTGCGTTAGCTTGCCTAAGCAGGCACTTTAGTCCACTGAGCTATCTTGCTGGCTCCTACAGTCTATTTTAAGTGACTTCTAATGCTATAAAAATCACTGCCAATTTCCTGCAATAAATAACAACATGCAAAACATCAACTAGAAAAAGAAAAAAGCTTAGTTAACAGAAACGCATAACTCACAGCTTCCTTAACTGTATTAAATCTGAACTCAGATTACCAAGAAAGGAAAACTATTACTTTTCAGATATTTACAAATCTCTAACTTCCTGAATCCTCAACTAAACAGATAATTATTACATAACTAAGTTATTTTGCATTTTTTAAAAATCGCTTGCATAGCTGACATTTTTCTGCCAGAGAATTTTATTTTTATGTTCAGTTGTACACGCAGCAGCATCCCAGGGTCATTCTCTATGCATACCTGCTCTACCTGGGCTGGCATCTTTGGAAATCCATATTCCTGATGACTCTGCTTTAAAGGATGCATGCCTGTCCCTGAAAGAGAAATAAAGGAAGCTAGCACAAACATTTTTGTTTCTAGTGGGGTTTTTTTGAGACTGAACATAAGTATCTTGCTAATAATGCTCATGTCCACAGTTCAGTTTCATTCATTTAGGACAGTTATAAATTGTGAAATCATTTTCTTTTTTTTAATTTTTTAATTTTTTGTCTTTTTGAGACAAGGTCTCGCTGTACAGTTCAGGCTGGCCTTGAGCTCAGTTTTGTAGCCCAGGCTGGTCTCAAACTCTCACCGATCCTTCTGCCTCAGCTTCCCAAGTGCTGGGATCACAGGTGTGTGCCACCACGCCCGGCTTGTGAAATCATTTTCTAATGATCAAATATAAAGTATAAAAATATTTTATTTACTTAAAACATGAATAGCTGGATTAAATTATTAAAATACTACCAGCCATCATTAAAACGTTAAAATGCAACCTAGAAAATTGAAAGCAACATGTAAAACTGCAGCCAGCATTTTGCACGTATATTTAAACATTTCAAAGTTATTATAAGTCTATGGTTTAGCTTATTTTTATACCATTTTATGCCATAATGTACTATAGGTATTGTTAGTGTGCATATGTTAGCAACCATCAATACTCATGGCTCCCGCCAAATATAAACTATAATGTTTCTTATAGTCCTACCTGAACTGAGGAATCTACAGAGCTTTCTACAAAGATTAGAATGTTGTTTTGCTGTCATTTCTAACATTTTGATTCAGACTTTAAAAGTTTTTATTTTACCTTCCAGTTTTCTTAGATTATAAAGTAATGTTTTATTATTTTTCCCAGAAAACTAGCAACGAACGCAACTAATGGCAAAACTTATTAAACAACAGTATAAAGATAGCAGACCATATAGGCATCTATAGAATATTGCATCCAAAACAGAACATGCCCATGGTTCGCCACTGCATGGTAGACATTCTCCAGAACATGTCAGATACTGGACAGTAAGAAGTCTGAAATTGCATTCATTCATTATGCTGCAAACAATTGGACTACATGGTAATTAAAGCAGAAATCAGTGGGGCCCGGTGGGATGGCTCAGTGGTCTGAAGCACCTGCTTGGGAGAGCTTGGGCGGCTTTAGGGACCGCAGTTCGATCCTGGGCACCACATGCTGCACCAGTCTTGCCCTGGGGTGGGCTGAGACGGCCATAAAAATGAGTGAATAAGCAAACAAAGGTTCTGAAACAACAAAAAAATAAAATAAAATAAAATAAAATAAAATAATTCTAAAAAAAAATAAAGTAGAAATCAGTAACAAAACAAAATTTGGGAAGTTCACAGTTATGTGGAAATTAAACAAGATATTTATAGGTAACAAATCAGTAAAAAAAGAAATGACGGTAAATTAGAAAACACTTTGAGAAGAATGAAAATGAAAACTCAACACAGCAAAACTTATGCGATGCGGCCTGAGAAACATTTATAGGGAAATTTATAACTGCAAATGCCCACCTCAAAAGTGGAAAAATAAATCATCTAAATTTTCACATGAAATAGAAAAAGAAAAGCAAACTAAACTAAAGTGAGCAAAACAAAGGAAATAATAAAGATCAGTGTGGAGATAAGATAGAGAATAAAAAACAAAAGAGAAAAGAAGTGAAACCAAAGTTGGTGCTTTGAAAAGAGAGAGGAAAAAAAAGACAATCTTTTAACTAGACTTACCAAGACAGAGAGAAGATAAAGTTAGTAAAGTCAGTGATACACTGGTACTACTAAGCTCACTGAAGTAAGAATTACAAGCTTCTATAAGTTATTCTATGAACAACTATATGACAAAAAAATTAGTTAACATAGGTGACATGGATAAATTCCTAGAATGACACAAATTATTGAAACTAACTCAGCAAGAAATAATGTGAAGTTCAGGCCTGATAGCTCAGCCAAATAAAGTGCCTGTTTAGGCAGAGCCCAGCAGCCTGGGTTCAATTCCCAGCATGCCATGCTGGCCTGGCCCTCAGCCGGTGCTTGAGACTGGGTATGGTGGTATGCACCTGTAATCCCAGCACTTAGGAGGCTGAAAACAGAAGAATCACTAGGAGTCCAATCTACTTAGTGAGACCCTGTAGACCCTATAGACACTGTCCTAAATACAGGAAAAAAGAAGAAAGAAAGAAGCAATCCACTCAGAACAAAGAGATTAAATTAGTATTACAAATTTTCCATAAAGGAAATCTAGTCTCAGAGAATTCATTGGTTAATTTTTTTTCTTTTTAAGGAATCAGTCATGTTAACTTCATTTATTTTTTAATGTATGGCTGGCTCAGCCTTCCCTTGGGGTAGGGCTATTGCAGCATGCAGTGCCTGGGATCGAACTGTGGTCCCTGTGGTTGCCTAAGCTTACCTAAGCAGGTGCTTTAGACTGCTGAGCTATCTCACTAGTCCTTCATTGATTAATTCTACAATACATTTAATGTTTAAAACAAATCCTGCATAAATTCCTCAAAAAAAGAAGAGGGGCTAGGAAGAGAGCCAAGTGCAAGGTCCAGAGTTTAATCTACAATGCTACAAAAAGACAAAAAAAGACAGAAGAAGACAAACAACAGCCAAATTATTGTGTGAGATCAGTATTATTCTAATACCAATGCCAGGCACAGATATTACAAAAAAGTACAGAGCAAGATTTCTTAGCAATATACATGCAAAAATCCTCAATGAAATAACAACAAAAAATGAAAAATATGTAAGAAAGATTATATACCATAATCAAGATATATAAAATTTATTTAACATATGAAAATCAATATAACACACCACATTAATAGAACGAAGTACAGAAACTGAATGTTCATCTCAAGAAATTGTGGGAAAACATTTGGCAAAATCTAATATGATGGGCCAGGCCTGGTGGCACATGCCTGTAATCCCAGCACTTGGGAGGCTGAGGCAGGAGGATCAGTGCAAGTTTGAGATCAGCCTGGGCTATAAAAGTGAGCTCAAGGCCCGGCAGGATGGCTCAGTGGTCTAAAGGCCTGCTTAGGAAAGCTTGGGTAGCTTCAGGGACTGCGGTTCGATCCCCAGCACTGAGTCAGCCATAAGAATAAATAAATAAATAAACAAACAAAAGTTCCAAAACAAGAAATAAAATCAAATAAAATAATTATTTTTTAAAAAAGTGAGCTCAAGGCCAGCCTGAACTGGATAGTGAGACCCTATCTAAAAAAGCCAATAATAATAATAATAATAATAATAATATCCTACCATGACAAAAATCAGGAAATAAACTCTAAGAATAGATGGCAAGTTTGTCAATTTAATACAAAGCATTTATTTAAAACCCAAAAGGTTAACATCAGACCTTATGTTAAAAGACTGAATTTTTCCACCTAAAGATTATACTATGCTGGGGATAAATAGATAGAACAAAATTTGTATTTTGGAGGCTGTAAAGGCACTAAAAGCAATTATCCTTTTGTTGATAATAAAATCACAAAATGAAGGGTGGGCCAGATAGCTCATTGGATTAAAGCACCTGCTTAGGCAGACGCTTTAATTCTCCAGCGTCATGCCAGCCCTGCCCATGGGACTCGCTGAGATAGCAATTCAGACTGGGTGTGGTAATCCCAGTGCTTGAGAGGCTGAAAACAGGAAGATCTTTATGGGTCCAATCTGCATAATTAGACCCTGTAGACCCTATACTAAATGCATTTTTAAAAAATCACAAAATGAAAGATTCAAAGTTCTTCTGAAAAGATGGTAAGCACCTGTAGATTTCATGCCTGTCTGGAAAACAATTCCTGATCATTGATATACCTAAGAAAAGTGTGGCATGTAAGGACATGATTACCAGAAAACCAATAATAGTAACAAAAGCTTCTAACTTCTTTAACAATTTGGTTATATCTTAATCTCACAGGGAATATTCTACAGGTGTGAATAGTCCAGATCTACAGGAATCATTCTGGGTGGAAAAACAAAGCCTTTCTTGGTAAGACTTGGAAGACAGCTCAAATCTAGGGAAAACACACACACACACACACACACACACACACACACACACACACACACACACACCTGGAAGTTACAATGTAAACAAGTATTCTTCTAAAATTCATCCCACCAAACAGGACAGACATTAAAGAACGTTATATACAAATTTATTATCTGTGTAACTGATAAATCTGTCCATGGTAGCAATATAGAATGACTAAATCTTTTTATGCACTTCTCAAGTAGAAGTTCCAGGTCTAAGTTAGGAAGTAGCTGCAAGAACTAGTCACAACTTGACCTAATCAGCAGACTCTGTGTTTCCAATGAATCATCACATTTTGCCTTGACAGTCTGTTCAGTTTTGGAGGGAGAAAGGCATCTGGTACTAAGGTGAACTGAGGGCCTTCACACTGAGCTCTGTACCAAGCCTCCTCTTTTCTTTTCATTTTTGAGACAAGTCTTCTCTAAAAAGCTAAATTATCTGAGCTGAACTTGAGCATATATTCTTGCCTCAGGTCCACAGACTACACAGGTGTGTACCGCCACACTCAGCTACAGTGACCTTCAAGATTACGATTTAGTTCAATGTATCAACTCAATAAATTATAATTAAACAATAGTTTTTCCTTGTTTGTTTGTTTTTGTGGGACCAGGGTTTGAACTCATGACCTTGCACTTGCCAAGCAGGCATTTGTGCCATGGAGCTATCTCCCCAGCCCCTGTTTTTTTTTTATTTAGTAAAATATTTAGAGCATTATTCTTCTGTTCACCTTGAATTTACCTAATGTCTTCTATTAGAACAGTAAACAGTCATTTCTCTAATCAACCAATCTCATATTTTATAAAAACAAAATCAATATTGCAACAGATGAGGAGTCAACACAGCAATGTGGAATTGTTGTCCTCTTACTGTTAAATCACTCTCTAATGTGAAAACAGCACAGTAAAAAATATGTCCTGAAATCTATTCCAGGACACTGAAGTATAAAATATACCCATGTCCTATTAAATTGGTATTGATTTATTCTGCACACAGCAGGCCCTGTGGGTGACTTCAGTGGTTGGAACATGTGCAGATAATAAAAAGATGTGACATTTGCAATTCCTGGGACCCCTATATTTCACTTGCTCAGATTTGGAATGCAGCATTCTGCTGTACTAAACCAAGTGAAGAAAGAGTGGACAAAAGGTTAAAAGAACGATTAGCCAAACTATATAGATGATATCACAGTAGAAATCTGCTAGAATTAATATCCCATTAATTTGAAAATTATAAAATAAAGCTTACTCTGAAGCTCTAGTTATCTGGTACATACAGCTCATGATTTATCCTGGGGTATGCAGGATAAGGGAAAAGTTCTTTTACGCTTAGTAAGTTACCAAAGAACATGTATGCAATGATATAAAGCTGAAAATATGGATATAGTGAGCCAAAGAATAAAGATGCTGATTCGAAAGTGTCCAAGCTAGCTGGGAAGTTAGCTCCATGGAATAAGTGCTTGCCTGGCAAGCTCAAGGTCTTGAGTTTGATCCCTGGTACCACCAAAAAAAAGTGTCTAAGCTATGAGTTCTGAGCCTATAACACAAAGGACCAAGACCACTCAAGATAATTTTTGTTGCAGTGAATAAATTCAAGTGGAAGAGACAGAACAGGTGATGATGAGATTCTGTGTATTTTACTAACAAAGAAAAAATAAAGAAGTTTTACCGGCTCTATTTATCAGAATCAAAACAGACAGAAGAGTTATGAGATGAATGACAAGCAAGAATGGGAAAGTTAAGACTGGGGCATAATAAAATCAGTGAAGATAAAATAAAAATGGAAGTCCATTTTTCAGGACTAAATTTGCACAAAAATGCCTAGGGACAATCCAATTATATTTCTAAATTCTAATTATATAACAAAGGGGCACATCTATAGTTCGTTAAATATTATGATCTTGCTTGCTATGATTCAGAGGTTTTTTTTTCAGTTTTGGAGCTGATTCTTAGCTGTCAGAAATGATAAGTTTGAAAGCCAGCAATCTGTAAATAAAAGTAGAAAAAAACCCACAAAGCAATAGAAACAAATGCATTGTATAAGCCAGGCAATATGGGAAGAAAACCTCGCACTCCTGCATGAGCACCCACACCCATGAGGCGGCAAGGTCCTCTGCCCTACCAAGGAAAGTGACAGGAGAGAAGCTTCTGAGATAAAAGTGAGATGAGTCTTATTTCCATTGGCATTATTTCCATTTACACATTATAAACCTCATAGGACGGATCAAGAGCCATACTTTAAGAAGGTGTTTACCGTGCTTTGTAATTAAGTGAACAGCTCGATGATGCCCCATGTCCTCAAGAACCTGCAAAAGGTCACCGACGGTCTTGTTCTTCTGTGCCCAGGACCACAGTAATTCTCGTGTTCCGCTTTTACCTTGGTCTACGTACTTTTCAATGTGACGAACATCTAGCCAGCTGTTTGAAAGTCTCTCTGCTACGGAAATTGCAATAGAAAGAGCCAAAGAATAGTTTATTTTTTTATTGAAATAGGTCTTTGTTACCTTAATTATTTATTTCATCTTATTTACAATTTTATTTTGAATTTAGCATATACTCTTTATCTACCTTCTATTAAGATTCACATTACTAACCATGGTACAATTGCCAGAATTAGTAATAATTGAATTGCAAACCTTATTCTAATTTCAACAGCTCCCTTAATGTATTTTTCTTTTCACGGACCCTATTGTGTCCCATACTGCATGTAATCATTTCTCTTCTGAATCTGCTGCCCATTTGCAATTCGTCAGTCTGTCTTTATCTTTTAATCTCTTTTATTTATTTGGTGCAGGGTCTCACTATGCAGCTCAGACTCATAGTGATCCTGATGTCTCAGTATCCCCAGCACTGGGATGACAGGTGTGTGCCACCACACTTGATTTGGGTGGACAGAGGAGTGCACCCAGGGTTCCAGGGCTGGCACAGCATGTGCGACTAGAAACGGAACCTGGATCCTTGAGCCTGCAGGCAGGCACTTAGACCACCAAGCTATCTTCCCAGCCCAATTCCTCACTCTTTTCAGCACAGTGAAACTATAGCATCCTTTTCAGTTCATAAAAGCCAAGGGTTTGCAGTGTAAATATTTTATCACCACTAACATTTACCTAGCTCACTTGGTTAAAATGGTGCCTAAAATTATCTTTCTCCTTTTCATAACTGGCATTGGAAGAAGTGCTTTGAGACTATAAAAATACCTTTGTTCTTTTTAGATTTTGCCCACAAATATCTACACCCATCAGTAGATCATGTTTATTACAGTTATATGCTTAGCGGTGATTTTCTATTTTCCATTATTTCTTCTATTCTAATTAACTCCACCTTCCCTGTAATAAAGAATGCCTTCTCTTTCATTTCATCATGCAATGTTTTATGTACCTCTATTAGTTACAATCCACTACTATCAGTGTTTTATCAGTGCTAAAATTGCCCCATCTTTGTTCATTTAGGTTGGTTCCTGTGCTCTGACACGTTCGGTTTTGCTTTTTTAGCACATTTTCATTTTCTGGGTCTACAACATGCTCCAGGGTCATTTTCCATTTCCCCCTCTGCAGCCCTGGAATGATTTACTTGGTCAGGGATCCTTAATTCCTTCATTGGACATTGTGTTTAGAAGCAAATGTCCAGGTGCTAGATGTGCTTATCACGGCCCACAGACCCTCTAGCTAGACAGAGCTAGGAAAAATATGTCTGCACACTCATATATATTTGCTTGTTCGATTCCACCACTTGAGAAATTGCTCGGCCCCACAACAACAAAAGCACACTAAGCCAGAATGTCATCATTCTTTCTGTCCTTAGCCTAGAACATCCAGTTGAGGTGCTGTTTTCCAAAGTTACTTAAACATTCTTCCCCTTTTCTCCCCTTCAGGGGAGTTGTTATTTATTTGTAACTCACTTGGCTTCGGCTGTTAAAGTGTTTATGCAATAGTGCTTCAGATGTCTGCTCCACCCTATGTTATTGTTTTAGTCATTAAAAGCTAATATCTAGGTAGGGTCTGAGAAATGGCTCGCTACAGTACTAGACTTTGCGGTATACACGATCAGTTTAGGGCTTTGTACTAGCATCTCGAAGTATTTCTGAGACTGTCCTAGCTTTTATGGTACCCCAAGTTACCAGAATCCTTCAAGTGAACATGTATTCTGCCCTGTTGCATGACTTCTAAGTTTTAAAATCTTCTGTAAGGCCAAAGAGGGGGAGAGACAGCAATGATGGAAAATGTAGCATTCTTGCTCCTGGGATAATACTCCCTGGTTAGCTCAATAAGTGGAGCTCTAAAACAGCAGGGTATTTATGCGCTATTGGTGGTAATGACAGCATCCTCTCCCACTTTATCTTTACCTAGAAATTTTAGGGTCCCAGAGATGGTCTTTATATAAAACCCATGTTACATGGGAGTAGTCATAGGGACACGTATACCACCATAACTAGGTATAGAAACTCAGCAACCTTTCCTTCGGACACTAAGATAACTTCCGTGAAGGAGGCCCATATCCACCAATGATGCTTTTTAAAAGCTGATGTTCTTTTAGAAGGCCCCCAGGTGCTCAGAGATAAGAAAAGTAATAACTCTATGATACTTTTTTATGCTCAAAGTCTGTCTCAGAGTTTCAAGTTTGTCCATTTTTTTCAAAAGCTACTATGGCAGTTATGGTATTTGAAATCAAGACATCAGAAAAGCAGATCCGTTCTGCTTTCATGTGGTAACTTCTTCCCCCACATTTTCAATTCCACAAGGTTTTGCTAGAATATTCAGTTTGCTTTATGTTCCTGCAGAGCCTCTGAGAAAATCCTAAAAGTTGAAAAATATCACAGTGTGAAACCACTACTTCCCCCTGTTCCTTGAGCCAACAATGGACCTGGTAGACCAGGACTCAGCAATATTTTCAATGTGTAGTATGGAAGATTGCATTCCTCTCCCCTGTTAGGTTAGGCATGTGTGTACATCTCTTGCAGGAATGAAGAGCCGGGGTGCTGTACACCAGGTGCCTAGCCCACCCACAGCAACATGAGAAATACCTATTGCCATGGTACTTTCCAGACTGAAGCAGCTTGAATGTTTGTTGGGCCACCACATGAAGGGAAGATTTACTGGATTCTCAGGGCTTTTCCAAGGAACAAACAGAACACTTCTGCTATTAAACCACTTAGATTTTGGTGGTATTTTTATTACAGCATAACTTACTAATTTACTTTACCTTGCCTAATGCGTGCATGAAGGTCTCATACTAAACCCTCAGTCACGTCTTAGCCCAGGATAGAGTTGCAGGCAGTGGTGACATTTGTGAATATAGGCTACATGGAAAAAAAGATTTGCAATAAAGTTTTTTAAAATTTTATTTTATTTTTCTTAAACCTCATTTATTTATTTGTGTTATGGCCAGCTCAGCCCACCCTGAGGTGGGGTGGCGCAGCATATGGTGCCAGGGAATGAGCAGCAGTCCCAGCGCTTGCCTGAACTTTCCTAGGCAGGCACTTTAGACCACTGAGCCATCTCGCTGGTCCTAAAATCTTTGAATGGATGCCCATTAGAGAAGGGGAAGGAGCAAGAAATAGTAGGGAAGCTTGATACAATCAGAGCACACATATGCATGTGTGAAAAGACAATGAACCCCCATTAATAAGCTTCTATAGCCTTAATCAAGTTCAAAGCTATGAGTATTTCAAAGGGGGAAATTCTTTATTCCCTTTTAAATTCTTTAAAAACTATATCACCAGAGCCATGCTTAGAACACAGGTGTTCAATTTATACTTGCTGAATGACAGAGTCCCTGAGTGTTCACATAGGAATCTAAACTTCCATCCAGATATGGTGGTGGTTCACACCTGTAATCGCACTATTCAGGAAGCTGAGGAAGGAGGGTCACTGTGAGTTCAAGGCCAGCATGGGGCTACATGGTGAATTCATGATCAGCCTGAACTACTGAATGAGACACTGTCTCAAAAAATCAAAATAGGTGGCTTGTCTCTTAGCTCAGTTGTTTATGCCCCTGCATGGGCAAATCCATTGTGGCACAGGGGACCGTGGTTTGATTCCCAGCTCCAAATGCCACACCAGACTGGCCCTGAAGGCAGCCTGAGTCATCAATAAATAAATAAATAAATAAATAAATAAATAAATAAATAAATAAACTAAATTTCATCCTGAAGGCAATGGGACCAATTTTGGATTTCTGGAAAATGATATAAAGATGACTGGCTTGGAAGATACATCTTGTGGCAATAGTTATTTGAAACTCATATGAAATAATTATACATAGAAAAGTAAATATTTTGTAGTTCATACAATTCTTGCAGTAACAAAGGAGCCACTTATAACTATTAGGGAAATACATAGTGACCTTTCCCATTTAATTCTATTCCCATTTTTTTTTCCCCCTGGAACTGGGGGTTGAAGTCAGGACCTTGCACTTGCTAGGCAGGCACTTATGTCCCTGAGCTACCTCCCTGGCCCCTCCCATTTTTTTTCTAGTTTCTGAATTTCTCTTTAAAAAGACTCTAGGTTAGCCAAGTATAGGCCCAAGCCTATAGTTTCAATATTCTGGGAGGCTGGGGCATGAGGATTGCAAATTCCAGGACAGACCGACAGCTTAGTGAGCCCTGACTCAAGGAAAAAAGACTTGAGGATACAGTGCAGCCTTTTACAGTAGGAAGACACAGAAGATACAGTAGGAAGTTGTTAGCATGCATCAAGTCTTGGGTTCAATTCCCAGTATGGCAAAAATAAAAACCTCTCTAAAAAATGAGGCAGACCACAGCCCTGAGCTCTCCTGTCCCATGGCTTGGCTGAGGAAGTACGAGTGTAAGCCCCTCTTCCTTCAGCACATTTTTGAGACTCAGCAGGAGGACAAGTGAACAGATGCCACAAAGCTGTAGGCTTTAGGTCCTGATCCCTGACCATGGACAAAGGATTCTGGGCATGCAAGAAAATCTCCTGAAAACTAATTTAGGCAAAGGCATTTTTCTAATCCTAGAAGTTCACTGACCAAGGCTCAGCTAAAGCAGGTGCTGCCCATACACATGCATTTCCTCCTGGACTAGGAAGGAAATGTGCTTTCTCTTCCTCAACCTGTTGATGCATGAAGCAGCCTTAATAGCTTTTCTCTAAGGATGCTGCATTTTGAATAGAGACACCGCTAAAGAGTATTACTAGTATGTAATGCATTTAGAAGAAATTCTCTAAAATAATAGTTCCAATTTGCTGCACCAAGAATGCAAATTCTTTATATGTTAGTTGCACTCTTCAATATTCATAGTTTCCTCCAGTCCTTCCTAACCTGCTTCCTTCTATAATACAGGATTTTATTTATGTACTGCAGAAACCAAACCAAAATATAGAGGTCATGACTAACTGTACTGTTGAAGTTAAGAATGTCCCAACTTCAAACTGCAAAGATAAATCAGGAAAAGTAGCTGGTTTAACCACAGTTTTTTGGAAGCAAGTTTTTCTTTGACAGACATCTTGGCACAATAAAAGCCAAAAAGGCACCTTGAAAAGTTGAGAAATCAGCTCCTCTAACAAGGTTGGTTTCTTTGTCAGTATTGCTAGACACGCAGAGGTCTTAGGAGGTTGTTTTGAAAGTGCAGGGCAGTAGAGGTGGTGTAAACCACTGGGGAATTCAGCTACAAAAATCGTATGCAAATATTTCTCAAAAGGGGTTTTTAAGAATAATGCAATAACAAAAAAAAAACAAAAAAAAAAAAAAAGAAGAAGAATGCAACAAACCTCCACTTGGTACCTTTGTATTTGCATAAAACCACATCCCAAAACCCCTAGGAAATACAGGATGCTTGCAAAGTTTCTTTTTAAAAAAATGTAGTGGGGAACAGAAAGATGCTTATCTTCTTCCTACGAAGCATGCACCAAGAATTAACCTTTTAAAAGTACTTTCAGGATAAAAGACATTTTTTAATTCCAAAAAAGAAGCAAAACTCCAATGTGCAAGTTAGCCATGCTCCCACAAGTATTAACACCTACAAGGAAACTAAATAGTTTTCCAAAATTAAGCTCATGTATACTTTGGATTCCACACTGGAGTAAGATTCATAACCCTAAGTTGGGATAGGGAATACTGTGCTTGATTTTTTAAGTATCTCTTAGGCCAAGGTAAGGACCTAAGCTAAAACGAATTACCTCTGGGAGAGAATTTAAGAACACTTCATGCTCAATATCAATGCTTCACAGTACAACTCAGAAGCTGGGTAATGTTGCATCCAGGTGATTGATCAGTTACATATTCTTGGTTTAACATTGTTATACATTTGGCAGGTCTGTTATCTAACCTGAATCCATAAATCTGTATGACCAGAAACCATGTTGTTACATATAGTACAAAGCTTTGTCTAAGACTTTGCCCATCAAGACTTTAATTATTTGTGTAGTACTGGGGTTTGAACCCAAGCCTTCTCACTAATTACATCCTAGCCCTTTTTAACTTTTTTGTTTGTTTGTTTTGAGGCAGGGTTTCATATAAGTTGACGGCTAGGCTAGAACTTGCAGTCCTCCTGCTCTGGCCTTCTAATGTGTTGAGGTTATAGGCCTGTACTACTTTGCCTGGCTGACTCTGGATGTTTAATTGACATCTGCCATTCATTAGTTTATTCAGAATACAGACGTTGATAATCAAAGAATGCCTGTTCTCTGCTACATACAATTTTAGATGCTAGGAGAGTCAGTATGAAATAATGCAAAAAGAAAGAAAAGCTCTGCTCCTATGAAGTGTAGTTCTAAATGAATGACAAACAACTATGGAGCATGTGAGAGGGGATAAATTATAAGGAGAAAAATCAAAACAAGAAAGGAAAAGGCCATAAGGAGTTTGGGGGAGGGTATCAAGTTCAAAAGAGAGGTCAGGCTGGGTGTCAGTTAGGCAAAAATACGAAGCAAGTAAAGAAGCAAATCTCGAGATTACTGTTAAGGTTTGTATCTAGTTATCACCCCAAAGCCTCCTGTAAATCATGGGGCTGTCAAACATAAGGCTCTAGGGGTGGGGCCAAAGGACCAGGGCGGGGTTTGAAGGGCGTGGCCAAGAGAGACTAGAACCGTTAAACTGACAGCATGCACTCTTAGGGGTGCATCCCCTACCACCCCCCTAAGGCAGTGGTCTCTCAGACATATGGAGCAAATCAACCTGGACCGTGGTGGCATAGAGTCTCCAGGTCCTGCTATGTAACTCAAGCTACTTTAAATTATGAAACCTCCAGTAACTGTGACCTAAATAAATCTTTCCTCCCCTAAGCTTGCATGTCAGGTATTTGTCCCAGTAACGAGAGAAAAGTAAATGTAATTACCTATAGGGGTCCAGTCAGATAGCTCAGCAGTCTGAGGTGCCTGCTTAGGTAGAGTGCAGAGTGGCCAGGGTTTGATTGCCAGTCTGTGTGTTGGCCCTGCCCTCTGGGAGCACTAAAATAGCAAATGAAACCGGATGTGGTGGCGGGCCTATAATCCCTGCGCTTGGGAGGCTGAATGCAGCAGGATCACTAGGAGTCTGATCTGTGTAGTGAGACCTGGTAGACCGTGTTCTAAAAATATATAATAAAATAAACAACAGGAAAAACATTCCTTGCACCTGAGTAGGCTGAGATGTTTCAGAGAATTCTGCATAGAGTAATATTATGGCACACTTCATTTGCTGAACAACCTTGGTGATTGTTGTGCTGGAAAGAGACTTGGGAAACCCCAGGGCAGTAGGAGGAAGACCACAGAGGTGACTATGAAAGTTACAAACGTCAGACATGATTGTGGCTATGGTGGCCTCACAGCTCCTAAAGTCAAAGGCAAAACATCAACTGCTGAGTGACAAGATGTGGTTTGTGACAGTAAGAAGTGCAACAGTATTATTTTGGCCTACACAAATGAAAGATGGGCTTGTCTTTAACTGAATGCTTCTGGAATGTTAAGTTGGAAGTATCTAACGGGCTGGTGAGATTCAAAAGAGAGATTGGGACTAGAAATTGGGGGCTACTGTCTATTCCTGGCCATTACAAGGCAGTGGTTACTGTAGGTCAACAGAAGTCCACCAGGGGTCAAGCTCAAAAACATTCTAAAACATAAAAAGGACTTTATGAAAAGAGAGAGAGAGAAAAAAAGAGGGTTGCGTTCAAGAAGTAGAGACTGTGCTTTGAGGAGGAGGGAGAGATTGGTAGTGTCAAATTAGAGGAAGACGGAGAGCTGATCCTCAGCTTCAGCCACCATGAGGGGAATCTCTAAGAGAGAACTTGAAGACAAGAACCTGATCTGACAAAGTTCAAGGAGGAGTAAATGTATTGGATGATAAATAGCCCTCTTGAGAAATGTTGCTGTAAAGGTTACCACAGAAATGATTAGTAGTGTTGGGTGTGGTGGTGCACGCCTGTAATCCCAGCACTTGGGAGGCTGAAGCAGGAGGATCAGTGTGAGTTTGAGACCAGCCTGGGCTACAAAAGTGAGCTTAAGGCCAGCCTGAACTGCACAGCGAGACCCTGCCTCAAAAAGACCAAAATAAATAAATAAATAAATAAATAAATAAATAAATAAATAAATGGTTAGTAGTGTAGAGTACAAACAAGATTTAGAGAGGGTACTATGAAACAGGAGGAAGAGCACAGAGGTTAAAATCAAGGCCACCTCCAGAGAAGGGATGACTATCTCTCCACTCAAGTTGCTGCTGCACTGAAGTGACTTTCTCCCAAAGGTGACAGTGCTCACTTCCATAGCACACATGCCCAAGTTCTCCCAAAGGGGAAATGTATAGGGCAGGAGCACAGAGTTAAGTGTACAGTGTCCAAGTGACAAATGCTATCGCACCCATGGCTAAGAGGGACAATTCACTTACACAGGAAGAAACCCTGAAAGACTATGATGGCAGTGGCATGTTCCCTCCATAGATTTCTTCCCGTAGCTTTATCATGAGGGAGGCATCAGAGAAACCCTTTAAGAAATAAGCAGTACTCCTTGAAATTTTCCAAGTGGTCTAAAACAAGGAAAGCCAAGAAGCTATCACAGAGGATATGAAAAAGACATGACAGCTAAGGTCATGGGGTAGCCTGGACTGAGACTGGCTACAAAAGAACGATTCTAGGCAAAGATGAAAGACCTGTGCATTCACTGAGAACCTTAGCCAATAGGAACATGTCAATATTGTAACAAACATAGTATCCTAATGTAAAATGGTAATAATAGAAGAAACCAGTTAAAGATTATAGGGGATGGACAGTGAGTTATATATAGGAGGTTTCAGTGTCATCTTCAAAAGTTTTCAGTAAATTCAAAACTGTTCTAAAATTTATTGCTACTATTTTTTAAATGTATTTGGTTGTTGCAGGGTCTCACTACACAGCTCAGATTCCTAGGGATTCTCCTGTTTTCAGCCTCCCTGGCACTGGGATTACAGATGTGCACCACTATGCCCAGACTCTGCACAGCTCAGCCCATCCTGGGGCCAGGACTGGTGCTGCATGTGGTGCCAGGAATCGAACCGCTATCCCTACATTTGCCTCAGCAGGCACTTTAGCCCACTGAGCTATCTCAACCCCTAAAATTTTAAATTTTTAAATCTGAAACTTTTTTTTTTTTTAAGTGTCAAATTTTTTATTTCTTTTTTTTTCTTGTTTCAGAACTTTTGTTTGTTTGTTTATTTATTTTTATGGCCAGCTCAGCCTGCCCTGAGGGCAGGGCTGGCGCAGCATGTGGTGCCGGGGATCAAACCGTGGTCCCTGCAGCTGCCTAAGCTTCCCTAAGCAGGCACTTTAGACCACTGAGCCATCCTGCCGGGCCCCATAAATCTGAAACTTTTAAAATTTAAAAATAAAGCGAAAACAACACAGCCTCAAGAGTCTTGAATCCTACTGACTTAGTAGGTTGTGACTTAAGGAAAGTTATTTATATTTTCTGAGAATCAGTTTCCCTGTCAATAAAATGGAAATAGGAAGAGTACCTGCTCCAAAAGATTTTTGTGATTAAGTAAGTGAGGCCATTTCAGTAATTGTCAGTGGTATTACTATTTTAAATTCCTATATAATATTCAAACACATGTAATGTGATTTTACATTTCATTTGTTTTAAAATAATTCACATATTTTTTTCTTTTGTGGAGAAAGAAAACTGAGTATCACTTATTGCACATAATCTGTAAAAATGCTTCCCATGTGGCAATCACAGTGTTGAGCGGATTCGCAGGGATGCTGCCACATATGAGGAACCCACTGCCCGCATCTTGCACACACTCATCCTATCATAGAAGCGCTGTACTGTCTGCCCTCCTCCGAGCAACGTAGCCTGATATTCACTCTCACTAAGGATCATAATCAGCTCAAGACAGTTCTATCAATTACTGTTACAACTCGTTTCTGTTTGAAACATTGGGACCTCTATGCTTTCAGACTCTCACCTGATTTGAGCATAAAGGTACAGTCCTGCCTGGGGGTATGTGCTAGGGCTTGAACCCAGGGTCTCTCAAGCCACTCACTGCCCTGAGCTGCAACCTAGCCCCAGCACAGCTTCTTGATTTAGTCCTCTCTTTCCTCTTCCCTCCTCCCGCAGAGTCAGGTTTGCTCTTTGTGTTTCCTTTCTTGCTCCCTTCACTGTAACATGGAAACTCAGCAGGTTTAACGCAAGTAGTTGCCCTGAATAATACCCAGACCTACACCAACCTTGCCTAGCATAGAGTTATTTGTGAAGTAGCTGCTAGTTCCTTCTGTGTAGGCCAGGCAGTCAGCAGACACAACTCCCCATGCAGGGAATTACAGTTGGAGCACTAGGGGTAAACATTTTAGGTCCTTTGCCCTTGAAAGAATCAATATATAAAAGGGCAAAGGCCAGAATATCTATAAAGACAGACTTTGGTCCCCAATATGGACCAAGTCAAGTCTAGAAAGGCAATGTGCTAGTTACTGTAACTAGTACAAGACTATCTACAGCAACAAGTCCAGGAAACCAAATAATAACCCCTGTAGCAATTTGCTCCAAACCACCAGGACTGATAACTTCATTTTTTCCTGGCTTGTAGGAACAATCAAAAAAAAGTCAAATATCCACACTTACATGGTCAAGTGGATGCCTCACTTCTTACAAGGCAGCCCATAACTTCCTTTGGCCAACAGCCTCCAATGGACATAGCTGTAACCTTCCCGCTCCTCTGCCTGCCTCTTGAGCTGCTGGTTAAATGTAATGGTAGCTGACTTGCCGGGTGTGAACAGCCTTGGCTTGTTCTCCTTTGGTGGTCTTTACTACCGCACACAGGAAAGTAGGGTGCATGCTTAACTGGACCACCGAATTGTTTTCAGGGGAGAAATGCTATGTT
This sequence comes from Myocastor coypus, assembly GCA_004027025.1. Taxonomy (NCBI): domain Eukaryota; kingdom Metazoa; phylum Chordata; class Mammalia; order Rodentia; family Myocastoridae; genus Myocastor; species Myocastor coypus. The sequence continues at coordinate 25,626 of PVJA010002861.1, read as the reverse complement.
CTTTAAGGAAGCTGTGAATTACACTAGAAAGCAATACAGTAGTAGCAGGTGCACAGTGTGCTCTACCATAAGCTGTGCGTCCTGGCTGCCAGGGTTCAAGTCCTGGCGCTGCCACTTCCAGTTACATAAACTTGGGCAAGTCACTTAAGTAACTTGTACCACTGTCCTCATCTGTTAAGACACTGATGGTGAACACACCACGTGACTTATACAGTGACTGCAAGGGTTGTGTAAGATACTTGCCCGTGAAAAGCACAACTATCTGGTTTCCATGCGATGGAGAGAAGGAGACTGAGAAAAAGAAATGCAGCAGAGTGGGCTGAACTTCCTGAAAAGCGGCAGTGACCAGCGCCTGAGGGCTGACTGTCCCTTCACAGGTGCTTCCTTTTCTTCATCACCTCCTTGGCCCTGCTTCCTTCATTTATGACACTACCTCGCCTCATTCACTACTTGTGCACTGGATGAAAAGCGCTTTTCTTTCACAAATTCACTACCTCTAGGACATCCATAGGCGCGAGTATGGTCTACGCCGCCATCCAGTTCATAAGCATTTGGTGGAGAAGAGACCTCTCTCTCTCTCTCAGATGCATACCAGAAATTCCCCTTTTCCAGAAATCAGTCAAGCTGCCTTGGCTGCGATTTTTACGGAAAGGTCAAACCTACAATTACAGAGATTAAAATACGTAAACAAGTTTTATGTCACTGGAAGCACAGTAGCAGTTCCAGAAAGTGTAATCGCATTTGTTTAGCAACAACGAAGACTTCCTCTTAGAGGACTGATGCTATTTTGTCAAGGAGAATCACTATTTCAGGCAGTCAGCTGTTCTGACATAATAATGTTTATTTTTGATTAACGTTAAATGTGACAGCATAAAATATCAAATCTAACCCGAAACACCTCTGCTTCACGAAGTGTTTGCCTGAATTATTTGAGGACTGCATTCAACACCGCCAACCCTCAACTGTTCAACTTCCCAACGCCTGTATAAAATGGAGCTTTGGAGCCCGTCAGTTTTCCAGATGAAAAACAAAAGCCGCTCTTTGGAAAAATTTCCTTCGGCCAGATTTAATAGGATATATTTAATTAAGGAAACTGGAAGTCCATTGAACTACAATGAGTTTAGGATTTTCCTGCCAACTAATTAAGTAGAGGTTACGGAGGTTTTCAGTAAAAACCCCAAATAATAAACACTTGAAATTTTTAGAAATGTCTTAATATGGAAATTAAATTCCAGGTGACTCCGCATGGGCAGCGACATCTCACGCGCGTCCCTGCTGGAACACTAGGCACCGGGTGAGGCGGGCAAAGGCTTGGACTGCGAGGCGCGTGTTCCGTGGGCGCCGCCTTCCAGAGCCTGGCCTCCCGCTGCCCCGCTGCCCCGCCGCCCCGGGCATCCGCGCCCGCCGTCCCCGGGGGATCGCCCCGCCGCCCCGGGGAGATCCATGTCCGCCGCCCAAAGTCCCCGGGGATCCTCCTGCCACCCCGGGGATCGGCGCCCGCCGCCCCCACGCCCGCTCACCCAGGCCGCGCCAGCCCAGCGCGCCGTCGCAGCTGTCCAGCACCGCGCACAGCTCGCCCAGCAGCGCGGGCGGCAGGTCGAACAGTAGCGTGTGGGCCGAGAGCGCGCCGCGCCCCGCCATGCCCGGGCTGTGCGGGCGCCGACGGCTGCGGAGCCCGGACCTCTCCTGTTGCACAACCGCGGAAATCCTGCGCCACCAAGGCGGCCGGCACCGCGCCCCGCGCCACCCGGGCCGCCGTGGGAGGGGCGCCCACGTGACCCCGCGCCGCGCCGCTGGGGACGCCCTGGACCTGGCCGGGTGGGCAGGCGCTGGAGTCGCCGAGCGGGGAGCCCGAGAACCGGGATGACATCCGCGGGTTGAGCAATCGGGGCACCCGGCGTGCCCTGTGCCTGCCCGGGGCTGTGGTCTCCAGAGCGAATGAGAAGTATGTCGCAAGGGCTCATTTCGGTTAATCCTGGCAGAAAACTATATACTCTGTTCCTCCAGGAACACAGGAAACTCTGAAAAACTGAGAAAAAAAATTGTCACTCAGCTAAAGACGGCCTCTGTCGCTGATGTTGCTGTTTCTTCCCCATGCTCGCTGAATTTTAACAGATGGAAGACGTCGTCGATGAACTGATCACTGGGAAAGATGGATGTAGAGGCCTACGCAGAAAACCAGGAGAAACCAAAAGGAAACCAACCCCTGTTTCTTCCAGGACTCAGCCCCTCCTCTGCTTGGCTCTTGCTTTACTACAGTCTCTCCCACAAGCTTCGCTGATGAAGATGTGATGGCTTTTTACATAGAGTTTAAGTGAAACTGAGTTTTGTTTTGAAATTATCGGTTTATATTGCAACACCCCACCTTTAGCATGCTACAGATGACACCGGCAAAATTAGAGAGGCCTCGGAAGTGGTGGGGAAAATCTCGGAGTTACAAAACTGTGACTGTCTGTGACTGTCAACAGGAAAACAGCATCTTGTACAGGAAACAGTGCAGGTCAGCCTGTGGGAATAGCTCCCTCTACAGATCAAGACGTACTAGCCATTAGCAATCTGCCTGCATTTCCAATAGTATTCCGTGAAAATGGACCTGTCACTGGGTAAACCCAATACTCTTGGGGCAGGGGTTTCCATATCCCTTCATTTCTGGATGTCTTAATTTAACAAAAAGCACTGCTTTCTGATCTCTCTTCTTGTGCTTGGTTCTTTTTTAATGGTACTAATCTCTTCAGCAACTTCAAAACCAATTTTACATATGGTTTCCTCTGGGCAAAAAAAAAAAAAAAAGTTTTCAGATTTTGTACTCTGCTTTTTGCTCCTAATTTTCACCATAAATCTGGCTAAGACCAGTCAGCAATACTCATGCCACAGCTTGAGCATTGTACTGCCTTGAAATTTTCTTTGCCAGATCAATTAATCTACTGCCTTTAAACTTAGTCTCCTGCAAAGTCTCAGGACATAAGAGACCTGTAGACACCTTTTTTTTTTTTTTTTTTTCCAGAGTATAACCCACATGGAATCTTGTCCAATTCTCAAAGGGGTTCTTGCTCCCAAATGAAAACTCCTGAGTGTGGTCTTTACTGTCCACATTCCTGTTAGCATTCTGGTGCTCTGTGCCCTGACCAGCATCACCTATCAGCCTCTGTTGAGAGTATTCTAAGATCTCCACACTTTCCTCCCATGAACCAGTTCCAAAAACTTCTAAACCTCATGATCAGGTACAGTGACAACAACATTTGGTTTCTGTGGTACTACTTTTCTGTATTAGTCAGCTTCCCTGTCACTGGGACCCAATACTTAACAACTATAAAGGAGGAAAGAAAAAAAAATAAGGGAGAGGTTTGATTTTGGCTCATAGATTGCCTCAGGAGATTCAGTCCATCATTGGCTAATCCAAGACATAAATAGCATAGCAAGAGTATGGTGGAGAACGATGGTAGTTCAGGGTGGCCAGAAACTAGCTCAGAGGAACAGTACCAAAGAGGAAGAAGCAAAAGACCTAATGTAGTACTCGTGGTCATGCCCCAATGATCTAGCCGGATGCCACAATCAAGTTTAACCATGGTATACACAGAACAGATGATGTTCTTCTATTCATTATTTTAGATATTTTCTGACTCTTGTCTTCCAGGAAGTATTGCACTCCGCTTCTTCCTGATTCCAAGCTCTAACTCCAATTATGACTCCCTAAGACGGGATCTTACCTGATATTTCTACTGCTTGAATCCATGCTCTGACTGCACCCTTTCCTTCACTCCCTCTGTGAGTCTACCACTTTCTGATACACCTTGTGCTTCTCTGAAATCTGGCATCTCTCTTCCTCAGTGTCAACGACTTAGCCCTTCCAGCATCCAAGTTTCCATAGCATCTTCTCCTTGAAATAAGCATCAGTAAGGTGTTAGAGGATTTTCACTTTGCTGATATCAATTACTGTAGAGGTGGCAATGACAAATTTCTAGTGTGTTCTTCATAGAGGGACATGATTAAAACTAAGAGGTCCAGTCACAAGTAGCAAGCCACTGGCCAACTGCTTCAGGAAGATCACTCTCTTGCCTCTGTGACGCCTGGTGAGGATGATCAAGATGGTGTTAGGAGTGATGCTAGCTCAGTTTCCTCACATGCTGACTGAAGGGTTTCTTGCTATGGCTCAAGAACTTCTGGGGCTCATCTTCAGTAGGGTAGTATCTAGGCATGTTTCAAAGCTTAACCACACGGGTACCTCATTCTTGTCCCCACCAACCAATGTTGTAGCAAGAATTTTCTCCTTTTTCTTCCCAATCTTTGATTTAGCAGCTGTGCACTTTCTCTTGTACCAAGCCTTTCTGGAATACATAGCAGAGTAGGAGTATCTATCAATTCCTTTAACAAGGACAGGATTTTGGCTACAGTAGAGCTGCCCCTTCTTGGACTTTTTGCCTTCACCTTACCCCTTTTACCAATACCACTGGCAGAATCCTTCTTGGCTTCAGGTTTCTTTTCTTTAGTGTCTGGCTTCTCAGTTTTTTCTCCCGCCATCTTGCAAGATGGGAAAGAGCTACTCTACTAAAATTTATCTAGAACCCATCCACTTTCCTCACCTCCACTGCTGCTGCTGGTTTGAGATCCTTCTACAGATGATCACTGTAGCCTCCCAAAAGTCGCTTCCATTCTTGCTTCCTACAAGCCTTCCCCAATACTTCAGTGGATTGACCCTTCTAAATCATATGTGACAGTGACACTCTCTGCTCACAATTGAGCAATGCCTTTCATTTTCAGTCAGTAAAAGCTAGCATCTTTATATGAGCTTATTATGGTTTATGTCTAGTTGTCCCCCCAGAGCCTCATGCAATCATCGGGCGGGGACTTCTAGAGTTTGAGACTTGCCTCATGATCCCTGGGATTATGTGTTTTAGTACTGATGGGATTATGGGTCTGAGTACTTCTGGGATTATGGGTGTAGCCTGAGGTGGAGAGCCTGGATATAATACAGAGACAGACTTGCACTGTTGCTCTCTGCTCCCCTGGATGTTCCATTGCCTCTGTCATGATTGTTGCTGTTCCACCACCATGAACTGGATGCTCTCTGCCCTGTTCCAATCAGCCTTGGGCCAGCCACCCAAATATGGACTGAAACCTCCAGTAACTGTGAGCTAAATAAATCTTTCCTTCCTTCCTTTTGGGTGTCAGGTATTTGTCCCAGCAATGAGAGAAGAGTAACTAAGACACAGCTTCATTCTCCTTCCTACCAACTTGTTTCCTTATTCATTCCACTTTGGTCACAGTATCCCAGCTGGTCCTTCATCACACCAGGAGAATCCACATTAGAGCTCTTCTAGTTGTAATTCCTTTGCCCAGTATACTCTTCTCACCTTTCTTTCTTTTTTTCTTTTTTTTTTCTTTCTTTCTTTCTTTCTTTCTTTCTTTCTTTCTTTCTTTCTTTCTTTCTCTCTTTCTTTCTTTCTTTTATTTAGGTTTCTTTTATTTAAGTTTAGGTTTCTTATTATTTAATTTTAATGTTAATTCTATGTTATGTTTCAGTAATAACAATACAGATTCTGTATCTGTGGTTCCAGTCAGATATCCAATAGTACAAATTAGCTTCAAGTTACACATACTGAACAAAAGAAGGTGAGCAAGCAAAGCGGGGGAAGGGATAGAGAGAGCATGTGGGCTTTTCCATACCACCGTCAATGCTAACCTGCTTCAGAGAGAGGGTAAAGTAGGCAAGAATGAGCAGCCACGGATTGTTGAACTGGTACCAGCACCATGCTTTTCAGCAACATCTCAGCAGAGTTTGAACATGTTTTACAGCAAAGCCACTGCAACAAACTCCGCCCAAAATAACCTTTAACCACCTCAAGCTAACACCTAATTAAGTTTAAACACTGATATAAAATGTATTTGAAACAATTAGAAAAGGGAAAAACGATACCACATGTCTCTACAGTGTCATCAGGCTCTCTTAGATGCATCGCCTAGAAGTATAATGGCTTTCAAGTGTCATTTCCCTTTCTAATGGTGATCTTGGCACATCTGTCATGTAGACCATACAGTAATGCTGAAAAAGCCTCGATGCAGTCCTGTCTTAAAGAACCTGGAAGTTGGGACCAGTACAATCCACAGAAATTCGCTCTTGCCTTTAAAGACTTTTGAAAACTGTTGAAATAAAACAGGACAGGAACCTAAGTTCTAAGAGAAAATGCAGAAGTCGGATTTGATGGTTCTCAGTGACAATGGCAAACCTCCAAGGGGTGGGATGGGGAGGAGTAGGGGTGGTCAGAGATGGTTTCTCTTGGTGGCTTTTATGTCTCACTGATTTTCATCTTCCACATCCTGCAGCGCTTCCTCATTCTGCTCTTCACTGGCACCTTGCATTTCTGAAGTCCATAGTGTCAGATTATCACGTATCAATGGCATGATAAGTGTAGCATCCTGATAGCTTTCATCATTCAGTGTTTCTGGTTCTGTAATTGCATCACAAAAAGCTGCTTTTGCCAACCTGTAGCTACAGTCAGGGGAATTAAGAATTTGATAGTAGAATACAGAAAAGTTGAGAGCAAGACCTAAACGAATAAGATACGTTGGTAGAAGGCCTATCATTGCAATATCACTAGCAGCTTCGTAAGCTGTGAGGCCATTCTCTGCAGCCTCCTTCCTATCATTTCCCATGGCAAATTCAGCCAGATTCCTGTGGAAGTCCCCTTTCTTTTTATAATAGAAAATCTTGGACTCGCGAGTATAAGCTGCTGACATGAGGTATTTTCCAGTACATCTAGAATGTCACAACAGAGCAACTTTAGCTCAGTCTCAACCACTTGCTCATATTCTCGAATCATTTTTAGGTTGTCTTCTCTTCCCTTTCTTTCTTCTTTCTGCTCAGTGCTGCTAATTATTCTACAGGAGGCTCTTCTAGCTCCAACCACACTTTCATGTGCACCAGATACGAGGTTTCTTGCTTCAGTTGCCAGGTTCACATCCATTCCTACTTTCTCCATTGACTCAACCATTTCGTTGTATCCCTCAGCGCGCTCGGCCAGCTTCGCCTGGTACACCAGGTCCTCCCGATCATCCATAGCAGCAGCGGCTCGGGCAGCGTCTGCGCTCCACATGGAAGTGGATAACGTCTCTGACTCTTTCAACCCCTCGCTCCGTGTCTGGGCAGCAAAAATGGCAGGGCCTCAATCCGGGACTTCTGCCTGTGCACACGGGCAACTGCCCCTCTTCTCACATTTCTAAGGTCTGTTTAGACTTGAAATTTAACTTTGAAGTGATCCATGCACTCAGATTTGGTCTGAGATATGACTGCGTTGGTACCATAATACATAGCTTAGGAGAACCAGATCTCATTTTGATCTCTGTGTCTGTCTTTCTGTATGCCTCTCTGTCTCTGTCTCTGTCTCTGTCTCTGTCTCTGTCTCTGTTTCTGTCTCTCTGTCTCCCTCTCTTCTCTCTAAACGTGAATAGAAGCAGATAACAGGTTACAGATCTGGCTATCTCTGATACTTGTTCAACAAACACATTGAGGTAGATATTAGAAAGAAATGAACTCTAGTAATAGTCCAGTGAAAGGAAGAACTAAGTCCTTAAAAGGGTCATTGAGCCACTCATTAGTTCTATGCCCAAAGCCTTAAACTTATGGACTTAAAATTATATAGCTTAAATTCCCTTGTTAAGCCAATTTTGAAGCCAGGAATCTTGTTAGGTACGGCCATATGCATCATATATGATACACTGATGAGCATTTGGTAATGCTCCCTGATTTACTGAGCATTTATAAAACATATGGGAAGGAAGCTAATCTTTGCCCAAAGCTATAGTTCATATATAGCAATGACATAGCTGTAGAAACTGGCACTGCAGAGAGGCAAATGTTTCACAGAGAGGAAAATAAATGCTGGTGAGGAGTGGTGGCAACAGCATGATCAGAAAGAGTCTGAAATTCTAGATGCTTATGATCCTATCCTAGGACTCATGCAGTCCCAGGCCCTTGATCTTCCCACCTACCCAATACCAATTTTTTGGTGAAGAAAAGGGAAGTTGTTCGATCCCAAGTGTTTCACTGTGTGACCTAGCCCTTTGCCATGGGATCCTCTCTACATGCTCAACATTCTGGATAGTTATAGAAACTGATTCCATTTTAGCTGGAGACGGACAAGCGAGTGGGAAAAGACTAAGAAATGGAGATGCTGGGCTAGGCATGTAGGTCAGCGGCACAGCGCCTGCCTGGCAAGCTTGGGGTCATAAGTTAGATTCCTGCTACAGAAAAAAAAGGGGGGGAGGAACAAAGGAGGAAAGAAAGAAAAAAAGGAAGGAAGGAAGAGCAGAGAAGAGAAGAGAAGAGAAGAGAAGAGAAGAGAAGAGAAGAGAAGAGAAGAGAAGAGGTCTAACGAAATCCTGAAGGATATGTTGATGATAGAACAGGTACATTTATGCAGTAGTCATCAGTGATCAAATCTGAGTTAAGCAGTCACCACAGACTCAGAAATCTAGAAAGCATCCTTGGGATAAAAGTACACCTGGGCTTACGATATTTTCTAGGCTTGAAAGCAAATTGCAAAGTAAAGATAATATACCTTTTCCATCTTTGAGCCTCATCTCATCTTTGAACCTTACCCTGCAGGTCATACATACAACAGGGTTCAGGGAGTCAATATTGTCATCGCTGATTAGTTGTTCATTTGAGTGAGAACACTTCGCTGAATTGAATCAGCAGGGCTCTGGGCATGGAAGACCCTATAAAAGGAGAACAGGAAGAGGGGATTTCATGCAGATTTTCCTGGAGCTTTGCTGTGGCTGGTCTTCCTATTAGGAATTCTGATGGTCTCCTTGGGGGAGTTCAGACCATCAGTGACAGCAGGGGTGACTGCTGTTCACTTCCTGGAGCTCTGGTCTTCCCTTTAGTCTTGAGCATCGTTTCCTGGCTCCAGTGTAGGTCCTTAGGCCTTCTCACACAGACCCTCCAGCCTTTGGGTGCAGGCTCTCCAGCTGCTAGCACCGGCACTTAGGCTTTCCGGTGCAACTCCAGCCTTGGGATCCAGGTTTTCAACTGGCTCCTCTGGATCTCTAGTGCCAGGACAGATCTTTTGCCTTCTTATATATATTTGACTTTGTGGGCAACTACTGTATGATAGTAAATTTTTGCATTAAATCTGTTGTCCCGTAAAACACTAGTACAGGTACCAACCAGGAAGCTGGTGGACACATGTGAAGTGCACACTACTTGGGTAATTTTAAAAAGTGAAGGTTGAATAGTTTCTCAGGCTTTCATTAAAATGATAGCATGAAAATGATGTGTACTTGCTATTCCTCCAGTTCTCTCTATAGATGTGCTTATGTACAACATATATGAAAATATATGTGCATATATACTGTATATGGACATCAAGTTTGTTTGTTTAGATGTATAATAGGTTTATATTGTTACACAGATCAACTGTTTCCCACTCAAATTCTTGAAGAAATATTTCCTAAAATCTTTCTCACATGATATGTGCTAAAATTTAACAGTTGTCCTCTTAGGGTCCATAAAAAGAATTATTTGTGATGGTACTTTCTTACTCATGTTTTGTTTCCAAACTTACTATATTTAACATGTACAGTATCTGTGAGGATAAAATACTCCAGTGTACAAAATAATTTCTTCTTATACTGTTAAGATTCATATCATCTGATTATTTTCTTCCTTAAGCATCTCATGACATTTTTGAGCTCCCAGTATGCTATAAATTTTGTCTATTCACCACGGACTTTTACAAGCCTGATTTTGTAATTGAATAGCTTTAACCCAATGGTAATTTCTTTTTCTTGTTGCAGAACTTTTGTTTATTTGTTTATTTATTTTTATGGCCGGCTCAGCCTGCCCTCAGGGCAGGGCTGGTGCAGCATGTGGTGCTGGGGATCGAACCTCGGTCCCTGCAGCCGCCCAAGCTTTCCTAAGCAGGCACTTTAGACCACTGAACCATCCTGCTGCCCCCCCCAATGGTAATTTTAATAGTAGCTTAAATTCTATTTTGAAACAAATGTTTATTTACCCCTAGAGGTTCAGAAATATGTAAAAATCAGACATTATGGTAAAATACATTATCTCACATTAAAATATCTGCTCAGATTGTTTATAAGTTGACACTAGCAAAGAACTTACAGATTCAGTAAGATTTCTACATTTTACAGATAGTAAAACTACATAAGAATTCCGGGTATAATACTTTTTGGAAAAATACTTAGGACAATGGTTATAAAATAAAATCTAACTTGAGTTGCAAATCCTATTGGGCATGTTGTGAGCATAAGTCTTGGATATGTTCCCTCTTTAATATTTGACTTTCTCCCACTCCTCCCAGAGTAAATTCCTCAAATCCTATCATATTAGTCTACTAAGGCTGCTATAACAAATTATCATACTGTGCATCGCTTAAACTGATTTTCCCACAGTCCTAGTAGTAGAAGCCCAAGATCATGACATTGGCAGGGTTACAATTCTGATAATAGTCCCACCTTAACTTGTATGTAGTCACCTCCTTGCTACACCTATGCCTCCACATAGCTTTTTCATTCTGACTGCATATTAAAAGTAAGCAAGCGCTGACACCTCCTTATAGGGTCATTAACCCTCTAACACCCAGAGCCTATCCTATGGCCTCACTTCCCTTTAAATTTACTTCCTCAGAAGCCCTGTCTCCAAATACAGCCACACCTAAAGGATAGGGATTCAAGCTATGAATTTGGATGGGGGATGGATAACAGGGGAGACCATCACTCAGCCCATGCAAACTCCCTGTACATAAGTTCAAGAAATTCTGTTATGACATCAGATTTCAGAACATGCATCCTAAATACACTTAGTAATTAGTTGTTTACTTGTCCTGGCCATTCTTGTGATTATAGCTCCATGTATCCTTCTTAGAGTGAATTTATTCCATTATGTTAAAACCTTGAAAGTAAAAACTTGGATGCAATATGATTCTTTTATAATGAAGGTGATACAATTTTATATATGAAACACCTGGCATATTTAGGTTTTAAAATCTTAGCAATTTTCCAAGTCAAAAGCCCTTTTCTCATGCCTTAATCTCATATTTCCATAGCACTAATCCTTTATTACACCACCTTCCTTGAATTTTTGCCTTTGTGTTCCCCAAGGTGATTGTTTTGAGACAAAGACTCACTATATAGTGAAGGTTGGCCTTGAACTTGCTTATAAAGCACAGGCTGACCTTTAATTTAGCGATTTCCCCGCCTCAGCTTCCTGAATGCTAGGATTTCAGGGCTCTGCCACCACACCCAGCCTCCAAGATGATCTATAATATGCTGTTCTTTTAATTTTTAAAATTTTTAAATGTATTTAGTACAGCATTTTCAGTGTCTTACTACACAAATTGGACTCATAATGATCTTCCTGTTTTAGGCCTCCTAAGCTCTGGGATTACAGGCTTGTGCCACCACATCTAGTTTCGGTGGCAGCCAGGTGTGGTTTAGCCTCTGGGCTGGCATGACATATGGTACCAGAGATCAAATCTGGGCCCTCGCACTTCCCAGGCAAGCATTTGGACCGCTGAGCTGTCCTCCCTGGCCATATTTATCTTTTAGGAGGCAATAGAAAAGTTACCAATCATGTGCTGTGGGTTGAATTGTGTGTCACCAAAATATATACTAAGCCCTAATAATTCTTTTGAATGTAACCTTCATTGGAAATAGCATCTCTGAAGATGTAATCAAGTTAAGATGAAGTTATATTAGGCCCTAATTCAATATGATTTCTTAAAAAGTATAACATTCAATTTATTCCATCTCAAGAGAGTTTTCTTCAGTCCATTAAGACCCAGCTCCAGCTTGGTATGGTGGAACATGCCTGTAATCCCAGCACTTGGGAGGCTGAGGCAGGAGGATCAGTGTGAGTTTGAGACCAGTCTGGGCTACAATAGTGAGCTCAAGGCCAGCCTGAACTGCATAGTGAGACCCTGTCTCAAAAAGACAGAAAAAGAGAGAGACCAAGCTCCTCTTACATGGCTTTGGCGGAGGTCACAGGGCAGCACCAGAAGGTCTAAATCAGGATGGAGATGTTTGGTGGGCTTTGGGGGCTTCACAAGATTGATTTCTGACCACTTTCTGTGAATGGCACAACTCCCACAGTAGGGCAGCTTCACATACAGCTTGGGAAGCACATAACCATTGAAGACACTCGCTACGGAAATGTCCCAGATGGTGGTGGCAGCCTCCACTATGTTCCGAATGACAAACTTCTTAATGGCCTTATCCTTGGGTATGTATCTGGCGCAGTTCATACAATGAATAGGCTGCATGTGACCGTTGCCCTTTTTGGCGTGACTGTTGTTCAAAGCCACCCAATTTGTGATCACTTTTTATAATATCTTAGGAAATGCAAACACTCTGTGAAATAATTTATAATCTCCCCAAAGGTAACAGTCAGTATTTCTTTGTAGCCCTGTGGGCTTGTTGACGATTGGTATACAGCAGAGGCCTCATAGCATTCTTTATGGATTTATCATACTGCTTGGTACAGAATAACTACTCAGTAAGTGAAGAATGAAAAGAGTTCTCTAGTCAGTAATGCCTCTCCTTAATAATTATAGCTATCATTTATTGAGCACTTGCTGTATGTCAGGTATAGTGCTAGTACTTTCCATACTCTGCTCCAGCAATAATACTTCAGTGCTCAACTGGGTGCCCTCTAATCCAGTGCATTTCTAGTGCTAACCATTGAGTTAGCACAGACCATATAAATGAAGGCCGAAGTCCCTTATTTCTGATACTATTCAAAGTCAATACAGATGCCACAAATAAATATCTCAGTTCCGTGAGATTGCCCCCATGTCAGATGCCAGCTGCAACCCTCGGGTATCCCCAAGTGTATAAGTCAGCTTTCCTGTCACTGGGATAAAATCACTGGTGTCTACAACTTAAAGAGGAGATGTTGATCTCAGCTCATGGTTTCAGAGAAGTCAGTTGATTGTTTGCTGGTCTAAGGCAGGAAAGGGATGACAGAGACTGGAGAAGGAAAGCCGCTCAATGCGTGACAGACAGGAAGCAGAGCAGGTTGGAACTGGAAATAAGCACCCCCTTCCAGGGCAATTGCCAGTCACCTACCTCCTCCCCGCTGACCCTCCCTCCAACAGCACATCCTGCTATAAACTCATCAAAGAGTCAAGCCATGGATAAGTGTGGCATTCCCATAATATGATCAGTATCCACAAGCCCCAACTTTGAGCACATGAGACCTTAGGACGACAGTTTAGATCAAAACCATAACACAAACCTGCTCGCACCTGTGCCTGGCCAGCATATGATTTGTCCCTACAAAACTCAAGCAGGAATTAGGATCTTTAAGAGGGGGGTTCTGGTGGAAGGTGAGTAGGCAACTGATTAGAGGCATAGTGTCTGAGGAGGAGAGTCCTCCCTCCTATCGGACCGAATGGGTTACTGAAAAAGTAGGTTGCGGTAGACAGCCTGGCCTCCTCACCTTGCTTTCTTGTGTTCTCCGTTGTCATGGGATCTCTTCCACATGCCCTGCTCATGGCTCTCACACACTCCCACCTTGTGATGCCACCCCCATATTATGACACAGCCAGAAGTCCCTTGCCATTAGTTGACTAGATGGGGCCACTTAACTTTGGAATTTCAGGCTCCAAAACTCTGATATAAATACACATTTTTCCATATAAAGTACTCTACCCATCCTCCAGTATTTTATTATAGCAACAAAAAATAGACTAAGGTGTGGAGAGCCTCCTTGTGAAAGCCTCTCTATTGTAATGCTGAAACAAGAGCATTCCTTGTGTCTTAAGACCTCCCTTGCAGATTCTGTTTCCCCTGATACCTTTACTTAAACCCCATTCACTTCTTCAATAAACGAGACTTGATCAGAATCCTGTCTTGTCTCCATTTCTCCTGTCTCTTGCCCTGTCTTTGTCTTAATCTCCGCTCCTTCCCCAGGTGAGAACCCATGTGTAGACCTGCCAGACAGGTCACTAAGCCATCAACTCTAAGTTCTGAGGTCCATATGATGACCTCCAAATATGATAATTCAGTAGAAGGACTCTCAGGTCTGAGGAAAGTATCTTCCCTCAGTGTCTGTGAGGGACTGGCTGCATGATTCTATCACTGATGATATCATTGAACTGAGAGGCCAGGAGGGTGTGGTTGGTAATTTTAAAGCTCTCGTCTTGTGCTTGGTCATTCTGGGTTGGATAGTCCCTTCCTGGAAACTACGTAAGTGCTCACCATGAGTCAAATGATTAGTTAGAGTCAATGCAATGGAACAGGGTTCATTGTCAATAATGAAAGAGACTTCTACTATGATAGAAACTCAAAGGGGCTTTACAACTGCGTGTCAAGTGATAGAAATAAAGACCAAATACATTTTGCATGCTGTTACATTCATTTTGCATGAGGATTCATTGGAATATGCATTAGTGCATTTTATGGAGAAGACAACTGAGGTCTGTCTAGCCACCAAAGTTATGTTGCCTTTCTGGCTCCATTTTCTTTCATCTACTTGTGTTTCCAGGTGCATCTACTAAAGTTTGGCCACTCGAGTTTCTTTTTTCTGTTTTTCTTTAAAAAGTTTTTCTTTTTTTAGACCCTCTTAGTACAGGGTCTATAAGGTGTCACTACACAGATTCAATTCATAGCGATCCTCCTGCTTTCAGCCTTCCAAGTGCTGAGATTACAGGTACATACTACCATGCCCAGTCTCAGGTGCTATCTCAGCTCACCCTAGGAGGCAGGGCCAGCACAGCTCAGCACACTGGCGATCAAACCCCATCCCTGTTTACCTAAGCAAGTGCTTTAGTCTGCTGAGCTATCTGATCAGCCCTAAGGTTCTTAAGAGTAGAGATGACAAACCTTTTAGAGACTAAATACAACCCAAAATACACTTACTTATCAGGCAGATTTTTTTTTTTTTTTTTTTTTTTTTTTACTGGGGATCAAACTCAGGACCTTGTGCTTGCCAAGCAGGTACTTATACCACCGAACCATCTCTCTGGGTCCCACATACTTACCATAAAGTGTCAACACTCAATTAATCTTGAATGCTGAGGTTTTAGTTTAGGAAAAATAACACATACACTGACATCTTTTGCCCCAAAAGAAAAATGCAGTAACAAGTGTGCCACATTACATTAGAGTGGATTTCAAAGCTCTAGGCATTCGCCATGCCTACATTAGAGTTGATTTCATAGTGGTTGATTCCTACGTCTGGCCATTTGCACCTCCTTTTCCTCTCTCTTTCTGTACCAATCCTCAATGGTTATCGCATTCTACCTATCCTATAAGGTTCAGCAAAAGAAAAGTAACCTTTGTACAATATATACTACCATAGAGCTCAGTGCTTTCTACAGCATTCCATTCAATGTGCCAACAAATCCAGAGTTTGATTACTCCCATTTTTATTTTATTTTTCCTCCCTTGAGTTGCAGGGCACTCAGAAATCTGTGTTCACAGTGCATCCTGAATGACGAAACACAAATGGTTGGCTGGAAACAGTGGACATTCACAAAATGCCCACCCTGTCTATTTATGGTCATTCTATCAGTGACCTTTCAGACCTCACATATCAAATACATATCCAAAGGCAAACTTAGGAAGAATTTCAAAACAGTAACAGCTGAACACGGAATAAAGTGCAGGGTCCTGTTGAGTGAAGGGTCTTTTGTGCAAGTCACTTGTCCACGAAGTGATGCTGGTAGAATTCCAATTAATTCCCAGTCTTGTAGACCTTGCCATGGTCAATCTCTTCATTCTAATAATTTGCTATTTTATAAATATTTCATTTTTGCATTTTTCTGCTCATCAATGAAAATGAGCTCTTTTTATACATTTACTAATAAATGTATTAGGGGTATATTCAATAATGTCCCCCTAATAATTTAGTAATTAATGTATAAACATGTGGGAAGGGACATTTATTCCAGTTTGTCCATTTTTCAACTGATGAGTTGTTTGGGGTTTTATTGCTGTTTCCCTTTTTAAATTCTGAACTTGTAACAGTTTCTATATTCTCGACAGGAGCATCATATAGATTATATGTGTAGTAAATATCTTTCCTCACCCTTTAGATTGCATTTTGCTCTCACAATGGATTATGCAAGTTCTCAAATGTTAACATTATTTAGTTTGTCAATCTTTTCCTTTCAGATTAAATATTTTGAATCTAAGTTTTAAAATTTTTGCCTTATCCCGAATTATATGAATTCCTTTATATAAGTTCCTTTGAATGTATTGTTTTGTCTTTTACATTTTGATACACAATCCATCTGGAATTTCATAAACATTAACTCTAATTCATCGCATTTGCCACCGCATGAATACACTACCCTCCCTTCCTGGCTTTTGTTCAAATTATTGTACCTTTGACACATAAGGCTGCTCTTGTCATCAGCTTCCAGTCTCATTTTTTGACACCTGTCCTTTGCACCAGTTGAGTTTTGCTCTCTTTGCAGAAGTTGTTCTGCGAGATTCTAATCAAGTCACTCTTTTCTGGTTGTTGAATGAATGCCTAATCCATCTCTTCTATCACTTTTTCCAACTCTCCACGGGAGATAATTTTTAAAACTTTTTTGGGGGAAATCTGAGAAAAGGTTTCCTTCCTGAGCACACTGGCGTGGGATCCGCTATACTTAAAGCAATCTCCTCTTGGTCGAGCCCATCTGGAAAGTTTGGCGTGGGGGGCGAGGGGGGGGGGCGGGAAGAGGAGGAATCGATCAGCTCCGGGCTCTCCTCACGGCGGGAACTCGGCTAGTTCTGTCTGGAGCGCCTTATCGCGGAAGTGGAAAGCAGCTAGAAGTCCGTTGTAGTCGCTGCGGTCCGACAGGCTCGGTCCGACAGACTCGGCCCGGCGTGGTGCGGCTTCTGCGGGCGAGATGGTCGAGCCTGACCCCAGCTACCCTCGCTCTTCGATCGAGGATGACTTCAACTACGGCAGCTGCGTGGCCTCGGCCAGCCTGCACATCCGGATGGGTACGTGGCCGGCCGCTCGTCCCCGCCTCCTAACCCCGACAGCCTCCGTAGCGTAACTTCTCGTCTTTAAATTAGAAGAAACGAAAGGTTCCTTTTCGACAAAAATAAGTTTACTTTGTGATCCCTGTGACTTACGAACCGAGTGGCTTACTCGGTGCGTTTGCCTTAAGGGGTGCGGACGCGCTGCGAGGTTTTCTTTATCGCCCGTCTCTGTAAATTTGGTCAGAGATAATGAATTTATGATTTTCTTCTGCAGAGCACAGAGTCTAACATATGTTGGGGGTATTATTCAGGCAGTTGTTGGAAATCAGAGCTTCCTAAGTCAGTCAAAACGCCGTGCCAGTGTAAAGTCACTGTGCAGTGTGCGGACGTTTGTTTGCACTGGACATACCCAGGGTCCTGTACGTGGACTTTGTTTCCCCGGCCCAGCTCAGGCCTTTGGTCGCAGACACTGCCCCAGATTCTGAGCTTTCTCTGGGCAGCCAGAACTGGTTCCGAAAAGATAGTTCTGATGCCTCAAGAATCTTGGTGTCTAGCGTCTGTACTGCTAGACTTGAATTTTGAAATTGTTTTGGCAAGTGAACACATTTTTAAAAACAATTTGTGCTTTAAAAAGTACATAGCATAAAATTTACCATTCTAACTTTTAAAATCTATCAGTGTTAAATATCTTCATATCACGCAGGGCACCCAATCTCCAGAAGTTTTTATTCTTGTAAAAGTGAAACTACAAACCCATTAAACAACGCCCCATAACCTCCTCCCTCCTGCCTCTAACAGCAACTTTCAGTTTACTTTCAGTTTATTAAGTGGACTGTGTCTAGACCATAGGGAAAATGCTTGCAATCCCTAGACTCTGGGAGGCTGAGGCAAGCAATTTCCGACCCAGCCCAATGCAATTTATGGACCTTATTTCTTAAACAAAACAAAACAAAAAAACCAACAGCTTCATATAAATGGAACTCTACAGTATTTGTCTTGTCTATTGTTACTGAATTATTTCAGTTAACATAATGTCTTCAAGGTGAGAATGGGTCCAAATTTCATTCTTTAAAGCTGAGTAATATTACTTTGTATGTAATTCATTCACTCATGGATGGACACTTGTGTTGCTTCTACCTCTTGCCAATTGTGAATAATGCTATTATGAATATTGATGTGTAGATAGCTCTGGAAAACCTGCTTTATTTATTATATATATATATATGTGTATATATATATATATATATATATATATATATATATGCCCAGAAGTGGGATTGTGTGGTACTTTTATCTTAATAATTTAAGGAATTGCTCTACTGCTGCACCATTTTAGAACCTTAACCTTGGCAACAGTGTGCAGTTGTTCTGATTTGTCACACCCTTGCAGCCGCACACTGTTTTCTGTGTGTATGAAAATCGCCATCCAAATGAGTGTGAAACGATGTCTCCTTTCAGTTTTTGTTTGCATTTCCCTAATGATTAGTGGTGTTAAGAGTTTTAATAATATGCTTGTTCATCATTTGTGTACAATGTTTGGAAAAGTGTTACTCCAGTCCTTAAATTAATTTTTTAAAATAGACTTTTTAAAAGGCAAGTCTAGGGGCTGGGGAGATAGCTCTGTGGCACAAGTGCTTGCCTGGCAAGTACAAGATCGTAGTTTGAACCCCAGTCCCGCCAAAAAACAAACAAACAAACCAAAAGGCAAGTCTGGATTCAGAGCAGAACTAAGCAGGAGATAGAGACAGAGTTGTCATATACTTGGATTTGTACTTTTGTTATAGTCGAAGTCCACAGTTTGCCTTTGGGTTCTCGCTTAGTGTGGTGTATTCTATGAGTTGAGGTAAATGTACAGGGGCATCTGTCCACCTTAATAGTACAATACAGAATTGTCTCACTGCCCTGAAAGTACTCTGTGCCTGAATTCTCTCCCTCAAAGATACACATGGGCACCCACTGGCCTTTTTGTTGTCTTCACAGTTTTCCTGAAATTTCCAGAATGCTGTAGAGTCGGAAGCATGTATGCAGCTTTTTCATGTTGAATTCTTTCACTTAGCGCTGTGATTTGTATTTAAGATTTCCTGCATGCCTTTTCATTGCCCCTTAGTACCAACAAACATTCCATTGTCTGGATGTTGGCACCGTGCTGTGGTTTATTCATTCACTACTGAAGGACATCCTGGCCGTGTCTTAAGTTTTGACAATACTGATAAGACTATTTTGTAAGCATCTGTGTGTAGGCTTCTGTGTGGACGGAGTTTTCCTACTCATTTGGGTAAATACCAAGGTGCATAGTTGCCATATCGCGTGGTAAAAGTATGCTTGGTTTTGTGGTAATCCACCAAACTACATTTCAGAGTTTTTGTGTTCCCATCTGCAGTCAGTGAAAAGTTCTTGTTCTTTATCTTACCAGAATTTGGTTTGGTGCTGTGAGTGCTTTGGATTTTTACCATTTTGATGGCTAAGTGACATCTTGTGGTTGCTTTAATTTGCAGTTTTCTAATGATCTACAACATTGACCATATTTTCATGTGTATTTGCTGTCTCTAAATACTCTTTAGTGAGGTGTCTTAAGTCTTCCGCCCATATTTTAATGAAATGGTCTACTTACTCTTGAATTTTAAGAACACTATATAATTTGGATGGTAATCTTTATTGATACTCTTTTTCAAATATAAACTATAGCTTGTCTTCTCATCCTCTTGTCTTTTCTTCTTTTTAGGCAGAGTCTTGCTATGTAGTTTGGACTAGCCTTGAACTCAGTATGTTGCCCTAGCTGGCTTGGGGTTCACAACAGCCCTCCTGCCTCAGCCTCCTGAATTCTGTGGCTGATTACAGGTGCATGCCACTACACTCAAACCTCTTGTCCACTTTTAAGTCAGGTTATTTTTGTTTTTACTGAATTCTAACTTTTTAAATATAACCTAGGTAACATGAATTGCAAAGAATTTTAGAAGTTAATTTTTGTAAAAGTATTGAGTTTTTAAACAGAAGATACTGAGGTCAACACTTAGGTTACATTGAAGGATCCATGCTGGAGAGAAACCATATGAGTGTACTGAATGTGGAAAGGCCTTCAGCAGAAAGTCCCACCTCAGTGTCCATCAGAGAGTTCACCTAGGGGATAGGCCCTGAGACTGCTATGAGGCAGGAGTATGAAAACTCTTCACAATCCCTCCAGTGGACAAAAACAAGCATTGATATTCATACCAGAATACAGACTCCAGTCACAGACTCCAGAATACAGAATACCAGTCAAAAATGTGTAAAAAAAAAAAAAAAATTGCATATAGAATACATTATATTGGAAGATAGCTATGATATCCAGCTAAAGTATACACATCAGAAGATACCCAATTGTAAATAGATATACCCAACTATATTACAGTGAACATTTTTGTTTTTGTAGCACTCGCGATCAGACCCAGTCTCTTGCCTATGCTGGGCAAATGCTGTTCCGTAGAGCTACAACACCAGCCCACAGTGAGCTTTTTAAAATCTTGATTGAACTGAATATTCTGGGAAGCAGCGTAAAGCACATATAGATAATGCTCTTGGAATTTATCTGTGAGAGTATGCTAGGAAACACAAATTATGTTTTAAATTTGCATATGTAATTTAGCTGTCATTGAGAATTTGAAATTGTTGTCTTCTGTGATAATTAGGATATAACAAATAAGATTTTCTATAATACCGTAAACATCTTGCTTGTTTCAGTACCTTCCCAATGCAGTATGGGCTCCAAATGAAATAGGTAACATTTTATTATACTGGGGATCAGACTCAGGGCCTTGTACTTGCCAGGCACTTATGCTGCTGAGCCATCTTCGTGGCTGAAACACGTAACATTTTAAAGTGGCAGGGAGTTGACTTTTTTCTCCTATTGCTTGATGGCATATGTAGGTTGGTATGACCATTGTTGTGAGCCTCTTTGCTAAAGAGAAGACAATATTGTTAGAGTCTTAATCTGATTCTTGCTTTGAAGATTTTCTAGAAATATTATTTATCTAAATATGCAAGTGTCAGCTAAGAGATCAGTGAAGAGGCTGATGCGACAGTGTTACTCAGTATGTATTGCAAAATAAAAATGTGCCACACAAGCTGAGCATGGTGACGTGTATCTGTAATCCCAGCACTTGGGAGGTGGAAGCAGGAAAGATCATTGCAAGTTCGAGACCAGCGTGGGCTACAAAGTGAGCTCAAGGCCAGCCTGAACTGCATAGCAAGAGCCCGTCTCAAAATGACAAAAAGCAAGAAGTACGCCACACAAAGAGAAGCTCATCTGTTGTGCTCTTGTTTTCCATGGGGTATTAATATTTGAATGCACGTGTATTTCCAAAAGATTGTGTAAGTCAGAAACCGCCTGTATTTTTGTGTGTCCCTGGCTCTTCAATATTTGATGAATTGTCTTGCAAAAAGTCATATGATACTTAGGTACCTCACAAATGCTAGTTACATTTCAGAGAACTTAAAAGGAAAAAATAATTTACTTTAAGAAAGGTATAAAGAATTCTCTGTTTTGCTTTTTACAGTTTCTATGTGTATAATGCCCTTTAGAGATGATTTTTAGTAGTATTCTAAACAGAACACTAAATATTCTATGTATTTTTTTTTTCTTAATGCCGAGAATCAAACTCATGACCTTGTGTTTGCCAGGTTGGCATTGTACCACTAAGCTATATCCCCAGCCCATTATTTTGTTTAAAAGAAAAATCTTTACCTCCTTGAGTCTTACTTCATCAATTTAAAATTTTCACTTTGTGACCTGACTTAGTATACATTAATTAACCTTTCTTTCATATTCATACTTTGTAAGTTCGACTTTCCTGTGGTCTCTTCATGAGCTGTGAAAATTAACATTACAGTTATCTTTTTCACATAATTGCAGTGTACCATTTTAGCTTGTTTTGAAATGCACATGTGTAGCCATTCCCTCTTAATCACAAATCACACAGTGGAATTATAAATGAAAAGCAGAACTGTTTTTGATTATTTTTTAAGATCTCTGATGTGAAGTGACTCTATATGATTGTGAATGACTTTCTGGAAAAATATACCCGGACTGGGCCGATGAGATGGTTCAGCGGTCTCAAGTGCCTGCTTTGGAAAGCTTAGGCAATTGTAGGGACCAAGTTTCTATCCAGCCCCACCCCCATGGCAGGCTGGGGTGGCCATAATAAAAACAATAAAAAAAGAAAAATATACCAGGAAAAATATCTGTAGCTCAGCAAATCTCAGTCTTTCTCAGTTAGGATCTTACCTACTAATGACCAGGAAGCAGGGAGAAATAATGAAATTCAATACTACTGTTGGATGTAAATTGTAACCGCCTCCTTGTAAAATATTGTGAGTTTGGTCCACCCACCCGCCCCCCCCACCCCTGCACTTAGCCCAGGGATCTAATTCTTGGGAATCTACTTTTAAGAAACAAAAAGCGCTAGTACTTAGGATTTTATGATTATGTATGTATATTGTATCTTTTTGATGAAGACTGGAAAAGAAAAAAGGAAGATGCCCATCAGTAAGGGAATGATTGAATAAATTATGGTGAAAATATACCATGGCTGACTGGTTTTCCGCAGAAAGGAACAACATGTAGGCACGACCCCCGCCAGGTGTAAATATATAAATTTTTACAAAATATATAGAACTTTAAAAAAAATAGACGATAACTCCTTAAAGAGGCTTTGGAGCTGCCATTAAGGAGATACTTGAATCATTAATATGTATTTAGTAAATTACTTTTGAACAACCCCTTCTCCATGTAAAAGTGTGATTTTAAAAAAAACTTATTTATTTATTTACTTACTTGCTTACATATTTGGTATAGGGTCTCTAGGCAACTCAGACTAGTAGTGAGTGATCCTCCTGTCTCAGCCTTCCCAGCGCTGGGATTACAGGTGTGCACCACCATGCCCAGTCTCTGGTCGGCTCAGTGCACCTAGGAGGGCAGGGCCAGCATGACATGTGGTGCTGGAGATCGAACCCAGTCCCTGTGCTTGCCAAAGCTGGCACTTAGTCTGCTGAGCTATCTCGCTGACCCTCTTTTGTTTCTTTCTAATAAATTAAAATACATCTCTAGTTAGTTGATTTTGATAACTAGAGAGACCATTTGCAATTTTTGCTAGACTGATGATATAAACAAGGACATAATTCAGTGTTCATAACATTTTAACTTGTTTACATTGCACTGATAAAGTACATTATTCCATGTCTTTGTAATTTATCTAAGACTGTTAGAGGGTAACAGTTTTAGAAGTGGAATTGTATGAAGAAAAGATTTATGCATCTGAAACTGGATTGTTATCATTAATTGCTTCCCAAAGAGATTGCACCAGTTGATTCTTCAGTACTTTCATCCATACTGAGCATCATCAGACTTTTTAATCTTTTTTGATCTTGTAGATTAGAGGTGGCACACATCCCCATGGCCCATGTAGTAAATATGTTTAGCTTTGTGGTGTGTGCTCCAATTCTACAATGCTGCTACAACTGTTCAAAAGTAGTTGTAGGAGATACATGAATGGTAAGTGTGACATGTCCCAAGAAAACACATAAATACCAATAAAGTTGGTGATGATTATGATAATAAAGCAGCCCATAGTGGGCTAAATGTGGTCAGAGAGCCATAATTTGCTGAATCTTGTGGTAGCTTTTTAAAAAAAAGTTTCCATGTTTTAGTTTGCATCTCTCTTGCTATGTGAGTGAGGAGAGCAGTTTTTTCCTTCAAACTTATTGTGCTCTTAGTAGGTGTGAGGAATATAGCAGTGGACAGCGTCTCAGTCATCAAGAGTTGTTCAGGTAGGGGGAGTAAAAAAGATGTATCTTAAAGAAGTACACAAATATATGGCTCACTAGCTGTATGAAAACGAATCATTTACTAGCTCTGATAAGTTGTTGATGACAAGGAACTGGGATGTGACTATAAACTAGGGTTTAGAGCGACACCTATTTTAGAGAAGGAAAAGAACTTTTAAGGGATATGGCAGTTGATTTATATGAGAAAGAGCTACCCAGGGGGGCTAGCAGTGGGACTGCTTTGTAACAATTACTTCAAAATTTAGTGGCTTAAATGTACAAATATTTATTACATCATAGTTTCTGAGGATCAAGGAATCTAGGAGGGGCTTAATGCGGTGGTTCTGACTCAGGATCTCTGGAGAGATTTCAGTCAAGGCGTTGGCTAGGTTGCAGCCCTTTGAAGACTTCCCTGGGATGGCAGGTTTCCTTCCATGCTTGCTGACAGGAAGCAACAGTGTCTTCTCACACAGGCCTTTCTGTGTGGCTCCTAAGGTGACTCATGACCCTGGAGGTGGCTTTTCTCAGGGCACACAATGCATGAGAGCAAGGAGGAAGCTGCAGAAAGCACACATACCATCGCATCTTTCTCTGGTGCAGTGAGCACCAACAGACCTCATATGTGTTTGCATATGTGTAACCACAAGTATGCATGCAGTAAAAGACTGGAATAATACATATTAGGGTGTTGAGGGTTTTCTGTGCAGAGCACAACTAAGGATAATTCACGTGTTTGGTTCTTTGCTAATCTTTATCTTTTTACCAGGGATATGGAAATGAATGAGTAATACTCTATTATTAGGGAACTTTTATGCTTCATAGTTTCATGGGATAAAGGATGAGGTTTATTAGTTATGAAACAGTGAGAATCCCTTGGGAACCAAAGGAGAAACATCTTAATTCACAGTA
This sequence comes from Myocastor coypus, assembly GCA_004027025.1. Taxonomy (NCBI): domain Eukaryota; kingdom Metazoa; phylum Chordata; class Mammalia; order Rodentia; family Myocastoridae; genus Myocastor; species Myocastor coypus. Next base: position 978 of record PVJA010002861.1, on the reverse strand, counting down.
GGGTGCCAAGAAACGATAATCTTTAAGAGATGATTGGTGAGTATGTAGTTAGCTAGAGGTGAAAAAGAGTGTGATCCTCCTGCCTCAGCCTCCCCAGTAGCTGCAATTGTAGTGTTTAAGTTTTAATTTACACATATTGTACATATGGGATACAGTGTGATATTTAGATATATACATTGTATAGTGAGTCACTCAGGGTTATTAGCATTTCCAGCACCACTTGGCAGGATAATAGTCAAAATCCTCTCTTCTGTCTTGAAATGGCCCTTCTGCTTACTTAGGTGGAGCCCGTCTAATGTGTAATAGACAAGTATATACAGGTGGACTGGGTTGAATGTGCCCCAAGGCCCTTGTGCTAAGGGTTTGTTCCTCAGGGGGCTGCTCCTCAGGGTGGAAATAGAGGCACTTTTAGAAGTGGGGCCTTAGCCCTCTGAGGCTTACGCTTAAAGGGCTTGGGACACTGCCCCCTGCTGGCTCTTCACTCCCCGACCATGGACCATGAAGTGAGCGCCTTTGCTCTACCAGCTGCTTCCGCCATGATGTGTGCTGCCTGCCTCCGAGGGCCGGCCCCAGACAGCAGGGGCCATTGGTCATAGGCTGAAAATCCCAAGCTATGACCCTGGAAAACCCCTTTCTCTTTCTCAGTTGGTTCTTTTCAGATATAGTATTTTTAAATATTTTTGAATCATTTTTAAATTGTTAGGATTTAGGGTGGATTTTATAGGTGTTGGTAATAAAAGAATTTACTGTTGCATAGAAACTAGAGGGATAGGTACTGTAACAAAGTTTGTGTTGTATTTGCCTTTTAAGAATGTTTCGGAAAAAAAAAAAAAAAGAATGTTTCGGGAGGGGAACACATTTTTACTGCTGTAGACATTAAAGCTAAAAAATAATGGGACCAGGGAGATAGCTCACAGGCACAGGTGCCTGCCTGGCAAGTGCAAGGTCCTGAGTTTGATCCCTAGTTCTGAAAAAAAA
>PVJA010002860.1:60171-101679 GCA_004027025.1 Myocastor coypus | reverse complement strand
ATTCCCGTGCCATAAGTTTTTGTTTCTTCAGTTTCTTCTGGGATATCTTTTTCTTCTGTGCAACCTCCTCCTCTGGCTTAGGAACAATTTGTTCCTTTTCAGTAAGGATCATCTCAATATGGCAGGGGGAGCTCATGTATGGGTTAATCCGACCATGAGCTCTGTAAGTACGGCGGCGCATCTTGGGTGCTTTGTTCACTTGGATATGTTCAATAACCAGAGAATCTACATCTAAACCCTTAAGTTCAGCATTACTCTCTGCATTTTTAAGCATGTGCAGCAAAAATTCAGCACTCTTTTTGAGCCACCGACCCTGTGTCCAGCCCCACTGTTTGGCCTGGGCACACCTACCAACTCCACCATTGTAACGTCGGAATGGCACACACTGCTTCTTTAATGTGACATCGTTCAGATACTTGGTGGCCTTTCGGATATGCATACCCTTGATGGCCTGGGCAGTTTCACGTGTATTCTTAAAATGAACGCAAAGATTTGAGCCTCATGATTTGCATGATTTTGTGGGGTTTTCTGGGTCGAGAGAGTAGCGAACCATTTTCACAGGACACCACAGGCCGCTTACAGGAAGAGCTTGGAGGACTCTTTTGAAAGCCAGCTCCCTCAGAGTTTCCAAAAGGGCCTTTGTCATCTGTAAGAGGCTGTGGGTACTGAGGAGGGGGTGGACAGCCTCCAGGAAGACTGAGCCCACTGGGCTGGCTTTGGCTCCATTTCCTGTTTCCCTGAGGGAACGAGAGCTTCCCTGAGGTCTGGAGGGATTCTCTTCCTGGGCACCCCAGATCCCAGGCTCTGCCATCGACTTCCACTCTGAGGTGTTCTTAAACGTCACAGTGCCAGAGACCCTGAGCTTCCGTGGCAAGGCCATGCCCCCTTTCCAATAATGTTTTCATGAAGTAAAATATGGAGAATTATGACAGAAAGAAGCTATATTGACATAAGCATACCAAGATACTGTAGCAAGTGAATATGCAACCTAGTAATATAAATACCTCTGGTGTGACTGACATATGGAATATCTCCCCAAAAGCACATGTGTTCAGAGCCAAGGCTTTGAAGTATGGCCGATCACAGGGCACTACACCTCTCAGTGGATTAATCCACTGAAGAGTTAAGACCTTCCCCCCATCAGGGCTGGGGTCTGCAGAGAAGAGGCAAGTCATGAGGGCACAGTCTAGAAGGGTTTGCCTTCCTCCTGGCTCCTCCCTTCCCTCTCTGCTTCCTATCCACTGTGATGTGAGCAGATGTCCCCTCCCCACATCATTCCTGCCTTGATGCCTGCCGACTATGGACAGAAACCATGAATCAAAACAAAGCTCTCCTCTGGTACTGTCTCAGCAACAAGAAAGTGGCTAAGCCAACCTCCTTTCCAGAGCATTAGGAACAGTATGGACAGCAGCAGTCAGCATGAGGCAGTGGTTGATAACAAGAGACATTACTACTTTGTAACATCAAAGCAGTGGTGAACATCGGTGACACTTGGAGGCATCTGTGCCGATTCAAATGAGATGAAAATACTTATGTTTTTTCTTGGATTCAAGGTACTATTAACATTACTGTAATTTGTTACCTATGATACAACTCTTCTCACCCAAGTCCATAGATACTACTAAATCTTATTTGTGGACCCCAGGCTCAGAACCCCTGTTTCAGTAATTAGTAGCTGAAAAAAGCTGAGAGAAGCAGTCTTGGAGCCAGAAGCTGGAATTTGTAAGCCAGTTGCAGCTCGTTCAGCTTCTCAGAGCCACAGAACTGAAGAATGGTATCATCGCTTGCTGTACTTCACCATGCAGCCTGGGAATGATGGTTATGTGTGCATCCCTCCAGCTGTTCATCCACCCCTTTATCTGTTCATCCACTCTCCATTATCCATCATTTGTCCTTCTACCCATATCTGTCATTCTGGAAACCACTCAAAAAGTGTTTATGAGTGGAAGTCTGTGTTGAGGTCTGGCTAATAACTCACGCAGGTTCCAGGTGGTTATAGGAGAAATACATCCCAAAATTGCAGAATAACATTGTGAGTGCTTACACAGAGGCAAAAACCAAGGGAGGCAGGCACAAAGTTGGGGGCAGAAGGAACTATTTTTATTAAGATCCCCAATGTCAGAAAAATACCCAGCCTGGCACAGAAGATCGCAGATACAGAGTGACAGGGATAAGTTTAGAGTCACCATTGAAGGGTGGCATGAGTCAAGTTCAGGATTTAGATTGCACCAATTGCTGAGGTTTACAATCAAGGCCCAGGCAAAGTTACACTGGTAGAGATATAGCTGGGGGAGGGGAGAACCTGTAGGTAGGAAAGAGCTTTGGGAACAGGCCAAGGAAAAGAGACAAGACCTGAACTCCTACCAGTGTCGGCAGAAGGAAGGGGACGGAATGAGAGAAATTCCTAGAGTCCGAGTCTAGTAGAATGGAAAACCTCTGGGTGCAAGAGTAAGGGAACAGAGAACCAGGAGACTCCGGCTCTATGTACCAGAAGTGGGAAGCAGCTCATACCTAATGCAGCTTGGGGACAAAGGCAGGATGGGAGGGATGGCAATCAGGAGTTGGATCCTGAGCTTCCTAAGTTTAAGTAAGTCCCTACTGGATGCTCTGCAGGTGGATTGGGTCTCAGCCACCTCCATTGGGCTGGGGGTTGGGAAATCTTCCTGCGGGATGCAAGCGCCTTCCCATGCTCTCAACTAAGGGACATGAACAGGGCTGCAGAGGGTCAGAGCACAAATCTGTTGGCAAAGATGTGTCATGAGGTAAGAAGCAGGGCAGGCCCAAACCAGCTGTGAACAACAGATCTGAGCCGGCTGCATGGAATGTCGTGGCAGTGCAGAGGAAAGTTCCAGAGCTTTTTTGGAAGATGGGAGGTAACTGGGCTCATGATTGTATCGGTGAGCCTAGGTGGGGCAGTCTCCCCCAGGGATGAGGGGTGACCAAGTAGGCAGCATGCTATGGTCAGTGGGAGCCGCGGAAGGCCTTTCAGCAGAGGTTAAGGGCAGCCACCACATGCAGGCTCTAGGAAGCTCTGTATGGAGAGTGATAAATGGAAGGCCAAACAGCCAGTCTCCTCTTGAGAATGAACAGATGCTTGGCTGCTCTGCATCTTCCAGTACAGCTTGCCTGGAGTGCAGATGGAGACAGGTTGAGTCACCAGGAACAAAGTTACACATAGATCTGCCATGGAGAGGACTCAAGCATTTCCAGAGAGGTCTCCAAGGACTACTCTCCATCAGAGCAGGCGCCAGTCCAGGGACTCCAAGGGGGTGGCAGGCTGTTGGGTTCAATCAGCTTCAGGACCCATGAAATGCAGCCTCTGACGGCACCCAGCTGACCTGTCATCTTGAGAGCTCCCTCAGAATCTGGAATTATTTCACCATTACCCAAGTAATGGTGAAGCTCTTAAAAACAGCTCAGGGCCTCTGGCAGCTCCGTGCCAGTCTTGCGATTGGTCAAGGCTGAGTCCAGGCTGCAGCAGCCCCTTATGTAGCCCTGGGTCTGCTGCCTGCTGATGACTGTCTCAGGCTCCCTCCTTATTTGTTTGTGTTGCAAATGAAATGTCTCTCCCCAAGGACTATGTCCTCAGTCTTTGGCAGCTGCCCCTACCCACTGAGGGAGGAGGTGTTGAGGGCCAAGTTTAGAAGCAGCCATGTCTCAAGTTCTTGCAGTCTGCTGCTGCAAAATCGCAGTTTTGCTACCTGCCACCGTGGGTGACCCAGCCCTGAGTTATTTGCTATTGTTCAGCCTCCACGGCCCTGTCACCCGCTGTCTGCCTCTGCCTCTGGGCTTATCATTGTCCTGTCTTTCACCCCCAGCTCTCTGTTGATCTGTCTCTCCATGTCCCTCTGTCTGGCCCTTCATCTCTGAGCATCTGTCTCTGTGTCTGTCTCACTATGTAAAGTGTTGGTCATTGCCCTTGTCAGAGGTCACACTGTAGATTCTCAGCCCCAGTGATGCCTGTTGGTAGCACTGGGATCTTTGGCCTCCTGCCTTCCTACCTTACTTTTGTCACTATATATGTATTTTTCTCCTCCTGAAAACCATTTTCCCACTGCTCTGTGGAGTCTCCTGCGTGCAGTGCCCCTGCTCCCTGCGGCGCTGCCTTCCAGCTCCCTCTTTTCCTTCGGAGTCTCTCTTTCCCTCTTGGAGTTTTCACCCTTCCTTTTTGGTTTCTCTGTCTGCCTCTTTCTCTCTTTTCTGTATCCTCCTCCCTCTGTCTTCTGTCCAAAGCCCTTCTTCTGCTACCTTGGTCTTCAGAGGAGGATAGGAGCCTCCTTTGCTCTCTGTATGTCCCTTCCTAGTAAGGCCTAGCATTTGTCCCATACCTTAGATGTCACCTAGACCTTTACAGATACTGCTGGGATGCGCTATGACAGAGCAGTCCTGTCCCCATTTCACAGAGGAGAAAAGCAAGGCCCCAGAGGTGGCTAAGCGACTTGTCCAAATCATGAAGCTTCATCCACATATTTTGACCACCTCAGAGTCCCTGAGGTCCTTGGTGAGGCCTTATGTACCATTTCCCAAGCCATCTTCCTTGATGGGGTCCTCTCTGCTATGACTTCTAGAAAGAATAGCTCCCCAGTGGAGCCAGGATAGAGGCTTGACTGCCCCAGGCTGCCTGAACCTCAACTCTAAGGTAAGGGACCGTGACTTGGCATGGCAGGTCTCTTGCTGACCTGTCTTCTTTTCCTCCAGCTTTGACCAGGAGAAGCGAGAAGGAGGGAGCTGGCCCTGGCACAAATCTCTTGGATCCTGGAACACTGACTGTCAGCGACTTTGGCAGCAGGTGAATTTCCAACCCTGTCTTACATAAGGAAACACAAAGTTCATATTTCCAGACATAACAGGAGGGTATTTCTCAGCTGTCACTGGCCCTCAGAAAGGGCAGAATGAGGACAAGTGAGTAGAGCAAGACAGGACAAGAGGAAGGACCTGGGGGTCTGGGTTCAGAGGAAATGTCACCTCATTTTACCACACAGCTGTTCCTAGAAGGCAGCTGAAAGGCAGAGACCCGAGATATGGTCTGTAGAAGACAGATGGGACTCTAGGTCCCTGAAACCCCTCACCAGGAGGGTCTGATGACAACCCCACCCTCTTCTGCTAAGCACCTCTCACTCCGGAGGTGACAGTGCCTCACTGCTGAGGCCTTTTGAGCAAGGAGCTGATGCGTGCCTGTTGGGATGTTAGCTAAGTGCTCAGCAAGCTGCAGACAGGGGTTCAACCAAACGACATTGGTCTCAGGAGCTTCAGCCTCTGAGCATCCTCAGACCAGCAATACGGTCAGAGCCCAGGTATGTGCTGGGAGTATGGCCACAGAGAGAGAAGAAACAGTCTGGACTTAGGGCACAAAGCAGAAGGAGCTCCCAGAGAAGGAAAAGGGATGACTGGAATATGACATTGCAGCATTATGTCGCAGAAAGATTTTGGGAGAACCTGTGCCTGCCAGGGAGAGTCTGTGGAATCAGTAGATCAGCAACTAACCAGACCTTGAGGTGGTTCTGAGACTGGCAGGCCAGGAAACCTCATTCTGTGATAAAAGTGAGTTGTAAAAGAAGGGGAGCCATAGAAGGGGGAAGAGGAAGAGTCTTCACTGTGGGAAGATACAAAACACAAAGCAGTGCATAAGAAGAGGTCTGGAAGGAGACACCCCAAACTGATGGCAAGGTTCCTTCCAGGGCACAATGGGGATGACTGGAGAGCACAGCCTCAGAGCTTGTTGTTGAAGTTTTGATTGATCTACAGTTTGAGTTGCTTACAGCCAGAATGTAATTACGTGTTTCTTGAGCAATTAAGAATAATTGCTTAAGTAAATAAGAAAAGTGCAGATGTGTTTGTGGATGAAAAATCCTTAAGATGGAGATGACTTGACTGATGGAGCCAGTAAACATTAGTATGTGTGTGTCCCTCTAGGACAAGACCTGTGCTAGGGGCTGGAGTTGCAGAGGTAAAATGTGGAGATTCTGTCCCCAAGGAGCTTAGGGTCCAAGGAAGAAGCTCCAAACCCAAAATGATAATCCTGGAACTGGGAGAGCCAGAACCTGTCTTGGTTAAGATCACATTTAGGTAGGGATCTGAAGGATGAATAGGAGCCCGTCTAGCAGATGGGGTGAGAGAACAGCATGACCAAGGCTGTGTGGCAGTAGAATCCTTCCTGTTAGGACAAGACAGACAGGAGATATCAGGTCTCCAGGATCATGATGAAGACCAAGCAGAAGAGTGCTTGGAGAAATACTTCATACACCAAGAAGCAAAAATATTATTTAAATACTGGTCTTTCTTCTAAAAGCTCATCCAGCTGTTCAAATAGGAAAATTACATTGAAAAGATGCTCTGAATCTCCCTCCCCCGTCCACAGGCCTCTGTTAACCAAGGGCAGGCAAAACCCCCTTTGTTGTTCTTTCCAGAGAGGCAAGGGCTGCTGGGTAGAGAAGAGGAAGGTGTAGCACAGGGAGGAGATGGCTTTCTTGCGGTCCTGGGGCATGAGAACCATTGACTGACCTTTCCACCCAACTTGGGGCCAGGCTGGCTAGAACCGGGCCCCACTGTGAGGTCACCCTATAAGATTACTTTTGCTCTCAGACATGGCTGTTTTCTGCTTGCTTCTCCCACCTTGCCAAGGAAGTCGGCTCTTGGAAGATTCTGCAACTTTGCCATCCTACAGAGAAGAGAGCTGGCCTTCCCTGGGGACACCCCCAGCACCTTGTGCTGAGATGGCCACAGTCACACAGTCACCTGTGCCCTACACAGTGTGGGATGCAAACAGAAACGTTGCTCAGAGCTCCCTAGGGCCTTGACAGTGTCAGAATCAGTGGAAGCAAAGAGCCCCTGCCTGCTGTGGGCAGATAGCAGGGGTGCTCAGCAGGAGTGGTGCAGGGGCTGCACCTGACTCAGCATTGCGTACCTGGTGCCCAGCTGGGGGCTCAAACTGCGAGCTTCCCGTTCCTGATCTAAGCCATGTAAGCTGAGAAGCTGACCCTTCCCATGCCTTCTACCAGTAAAGCATATATTAAATTAATGAACCAGCTCTCCCAATCCTAAGAAATCTATTTCATTTTAATGAAATCCAATTAGTGCCTCCACTGTGAAGCACAGACTAGAAGATACTGAACAAGGGGATACCTTTTCCAGTAATGCAGAAGTATCTTCCCTGCCTCATGACCCTTTCAGAAGCAACATTGTCGCCAGTTTTAGCATCCTTTATCTCCAAATGCTCATCTGCTTCCAGCATTTCTCAGACTCAGCCTTCTGTGAGAGGCTGTTTTTTCACTTTTCATCCACTTTCCCGTCTTCCCTTTCTTCCACTTACTGTTTTTTCTTCCACACACATATTCACTCAACCTGATAGGGCCATTCATACATCCATCTACCCACCATCCAATTCAACCACCACCTCTAGGTCCATTCACCCATCTACCCATCCATCCACCCATTCATGCATTTATTCATCCACACACCTACCCATCTACTGTCCACTATCCAACCAATGGTCTGCAAAGCAATAGGCAAACACAAACAATAAGCATAATCTTCAGGAGCTACTTTATGTGAACTTCTTTGCCCAGAACTAGGGAAACAAATTCCTCCTCTGGAGAAGCTTCCAGTCTAGAAAAGAAAAGTGACACCCAACATCCTGGTCAAGAGCAAGAGTTCTTACACCATAATAACCTGGAGTAAAACAGCAGCTCCCTACTGTGTAGCTCATGAATAAGGATACATTGTTTACTTTTCATGTGCCTCAGTTTTCTCATTGCAAATATTACCCTCTTGAGCAATTGTGACAATTAAATGAAGAAGTGCAGGTAAAGCGCTTAGCATAAATCCTGGTATAAATACTCCTCTATACATAATCAGTAATGTTGTATTGGTGCTGAGATCCACAAATATGTAGTCTCTCTTATGCATACTGGCCTGTGCTAAATTCCAGGCACTTCAGGAGATTAAAATCTTTTTTTTTGTTTTTTTTTTTTGTGGGACCAGGATTCGAACTCACGACCTTGCACTTGCCCAGCAGGCACTTGTGCCTCGGAGCTATCTCCCCAGCCCCCAGGAGATTAAAATCTTATTGTGCAGAAAAGGCATAGTCTTGCAAAAATATTTCAATAGTAATAATCACAAAAATAGCTGAAATGATCAGCGCTAATAGCTACAGAGAAGTAATTAAATACCAGGCCTTGTACATTTTATATGCATGAATTCTTTTAAGACTTATAACAACTCTGAGACAACTTCTTGTTTCCCCAGTTTACAGATGAGGCCAAAGGCGAGGACATGACTTCCCAAGGCCATGCTGATAGATGGAGAGGGTTGGGGTTTGGACCTCCTGGGCTCAGTCTTAATGTGTTAGAAATAGCAGGAGGTAGAATGCACATGGAAAATGCAGGAGAAGGTGAACAGTAGGGAAATAACTTCATCAAGAAGGGAAGCACTTTATTTTATTTATTTTTTATTTTTACAATCTTGTTTATTTATTTAGAATGTAACAGTTAATAAAAGTTTATATCAATCACATTTAGAATAATAAGCAAAGTTAGAAACAGCTAAACATCCACTGCCCATGAAAAGTATTTTTATACTAGGGAAACAGTGCTTGATAAAGGGGAGCATTTTATTTACTTGATTCCCAGCTATGGGCTATGGGCTACGGCCCACTGCAAAAGATTCATCTATTCCCAAGACCCAACCAGGCTCTTAGCATCAACCACAGAGGCCCAGGAGTCTGCCTTCTAAGCCTTAACTCCCTCCTGGAAAGGCTTCAGAAACTTGGATGTTAAAAGCAGGTTCCTCCAATTTTACTGTCCACTGCCTACATGACACCAGGCACATCACTAGCTTGTTTCTTCTCTAAAATGTAGGGCCAGTAGTAGCTGCCTCTTGGCACATCCAATGGAACACACAAAGTGTGGCCCACCTATGGGTAACAGCACAGAGGAATACAACGCTTGGGTCCTGATGAATGCACGCAGAGTCAAGGTGGCTTTGCCATGGAGGTAGCTGGCTCCAATTCTTCAAGGTACATTGAAAATGAGGTGTTCACCCTCCTTCATCTGGGAAACTCAACCAGCAGTTTAGTTCTCAGGATCTTTCTTCCAGAACAAGTAGCTAGGTAGAGATGGCAGGGGTGTGTATGCTCACCTCCAGGCCACTTGGCATCTTAGACTGACCCCAGAGGTGTCAGCTTGCCCATACATCCACAGAACAGCTGTTGTCTTCCCTTTTGGCTGGGTAAATAGCAGACCAGGCGTGTCAGTCCTGCTTCTGCAGGGTGAGTTATAGGGTTGCCCTAGCAAGACTGAGCACTCTCCTGGGTGGGTGTAACCAGGAGTCACTATAATGGCTGATAGAGAAAAATGTACCCATCCATGAACATGTCCCTGTGATTGTCCCTGTGAGTGAACTTCTCACAGGTCTGCCAGTCACTTCTGGTGGACTCGTTCTGATTGTTTGACTAAGACCAGGTGAGGGCAGTGTTCAGCAGGTGTATAGCCAAGCAGGGGCTCCCAGTATGACACAGGGAGGTGGCTTGAGTGGGAAGAGAGCTGTAATGGTGAGGTGGGGCTGACAGAGTGGAAGGTATGGAAGTCTGGAGATGGTGGCTTGTACCAGACCTGAGGCTGAAGCCCAGCTGCAGAGCAGGGGAGCCCAGGACCTCGGGTGCCCAAGGCAGACAGTGGGAGGTGCCATAGCACACAACCTGAAGGACTAGAAGCAGATGCCTCCAGGGAAAAGCCCACGTGGGCTTCCAGACTCTGAAAGGTCCATCTTTGTCCTTGACCTCTCTTTCATCCTCCTCTCCAGCTTCGTCCACCTGAGCGTTGGCAGCATCAAGCAGGTATTTGCTAGGGTTGCCATCACAAAGCACCCAGACCAAGTGACTTAGGTTACAAACTTTTCACCTACTGTGGATTCAGTGCTGTGTCCACACCAAGAGTAAGCTGAAGCCTAATCACCAGCAGGATGATATTGGAAAAGCTGGGGTCTCTAGGGGTTGCTGGGCAGCAACTGCAGAATGAGGCTAAATGTCCTCATAAAAGGGCTGGAAGGACAGCATCCTCCTGCTCATCCTTTTGCTTTCCCCCCTTTGACAACACAACATTCCCCTTCTTCATGGGCGCAGCTTCACAGGGCAGTCCTGGGAGCTGCTAAGGAGCCACCAGTACCTTCCTCATGGGCTTCACTCTCCCCAACTGTGAGCCAAAGACATTTCCATTCTTTGTCAATTGCCTGGACTCCAGTGTTTTGTTGTAGCAGAAGACTGGAACTTCACATCAAGTTCTGGAGCCCCACCAGCCTCCAGCACTCCCCTTGTTGCAGACTCTCCTTGTTTTCTGCTTTCCTCCGCACCTAGCACCTTCTCTGTGTGTCTGTTCAGGCATTCATTCCCTTTATTTAAAGAGCATCAGTTGTGGGGCGTGGTGGTGCACGCCTGTAATCCCAGCACTTGGAAGGCTGAGGCAGGAGGATCAATGTGAGTTCGAGACCAGCCTGGGCCACAAAAGTGAGGTCAAGGTCAGCCTGAACTGCATAGTAAGACCTTGTCTCAAAAGGTAAAAAAAATTAAAAAAATTTTAAAAAATAAAATAAAGAGCATCAGTTACTCTGGATTAGGTCCCCAGCCTATTCCAGGATACTTATAGCATATAGAAACTTAAATGTGGTCTATTTTCAAGATAAAGTTTTTAACTCTGAATGGAAAACTACTGACCTGCACATGTAACTAAAGTCATGCTCCCAAAAGGGTCCCTAAAAAGGGGGATTTGAAGGGATACAAAGTCAGTACAGTATGCTTTACTATGGTGACTGATCGGAAAAGTACTGGCAGTTACCCCTTGTGGCTTAATCATGTTTCCTTAGCTCTTTCTGGAAAACACCAAATGTCGGACTACACCGGTGCAGCGGGAGGGGCCAGAGGCCCCGGGGACCCAGGCATGGGAGACCTCGGCGGCTTCCATGGAGGCATCGGCAGTGGCCTTCGAGGTCGCAAGCGCGGCAGAGGCCTGGCCAGGGCTGAGGCTGCGGGGGTCTCGGCGGTAAGGCCAAAGACAAAGAGTGGATTCCTGTCACCAAGCTGGGCCAGTTGGTCAAAGACATGAAGATCAAGTCCCTGGAGGAAATTTATCTTTTTTCCTTACCCATAAGGAGTCTGACATTATTGACTTCTTCCTGGGCACATCCCTCAAGGATGAGGTTTTGAAGATCATGCCTGTGCAGAAGCAAACTCGTGCTGGCCAGCAGACCAGGTTCAAGGCATTTGTCACCATTGGAGACTACAACGGTCATGTTGGCCTGGATGTAAAGTGTTCCAAGGAAGTAGCCACTGCCATTCGTGGGGCCATCATCCTAGCCAAGCTTTCCATTGTTCCCGAGAGGAGAGGCTACTGGGGAAACAAGACTGGCAAGCCCCACACTGTTCCTTGCAACGTGACTGGCTGCTGTCGCTCTGTGTTGGTGCGCCTGATCCCTTTCCCCAGAGGCACTGGCATCGTCTCCACCCCTGTGCCCAAGAAGCTGCTGATGATGGCTGGAATTGGTGACTGCTACACCTCTGCTAGGGGCTACACTGCTACCTAGGGCAACTTTGCTAAGGCCACCTTTGATACCATCCCAAGACCTACACCTATCTGACCCCTGACCTCTGGAAAGAGACTGTGTTCACCAAGTCTCCCTATCAGGAATTCACTGACCATCTTGTGAAAATCCACACCAGAGTCTCTGTCCAAAGGACTCAGGCTCCAGTAGTAGCTACAACATGAAGGGTTTTTACACAAAAATAAACTATGTCTGCCAATGCTTAAAAAAAAAAAAAATCATGTTTCCTTAAACTCACAAAATGTGTACAGAGGCAGCCAACCAAAAGAATCTCATGATGAAATCTGGGTAATGTCCAAGGAGATTCTACCCATCTTACAGTAGTACTCAGCCAAAGAGGACCGGGGGGAGGGGACCTGAGTGTTAGGGGGAAAATTGTTCGCTATGACTACCAGGGGTGTGTCTGGCTATCTGTTAAGCTGCACCACTCTTGCAAGATCAAGAAATGTAAGTGTGTCTGTTGCTGAACTACTGGTCCTCGGTTGATCTGTTCATTGAGTTGTTGCTCAAGGTATCATCTTAATTTAACTAATTACAGTACAAGAACCTTTTTCTCAAGGAAGGTGACATTCTGAGGTACAGGAGGCCAAGACATAGGAATTTTAGGGGGATGCAATTTAAACAGCTCTCAGGCTTGTGTGGGTGTGGTGATGACAGCAGACAGTCCTGGGTGGAGCTGGTAGTGATGCCTTCCTGTTCGTTCATCCATCCATCCATCCATCCATCCAACCATTCATTCACACTTACATGTATGCAATCATTTGTTCATCACTGAGCACCTACTATATGCTGTTGTTCTTTGCAGTTGGTCTGTATGCCCAAGGCTAGATCTCTCCCTATAACCAACCTAGGGGTATGCTGATAAGTAAGCCAATAAATTGTGATTTGTGGCAGAGAAGTCACAGATGCACAAAGGAGAGACAGCTTGCTCAGAGACCAGTAGCCATGGCCTTCCTGAGGGGGTTCTTTGCAAAAGAGGGAAGGAGCCCAGGGAGTGGTAAAGTGGGACATTTCAAGGGCCTAGACAGAGCTGCGTCCCACAGGCCAGTGCCTTTTGGTGCATGAGGAAGGTTAAAGAAACAGAATGCCACCCTTGAGCCCAGGAAATGAGGCACTGTGCAACTGAAAGAACCCCAACATAGGAAGCCCAGGCTCCCATGAGATTTGACTTTGGAGGGGGCTGGCAAGTGCAAATGGCCAGGGGAGAAGTTTGTGTTCCTCAGAGTCTCAATCATGTGGAAGCGTCGGTGCTCGGTGTGTCCTGGACCTCTTTAGAGCTGATCATTGTCTTCTCTGACTCTGCAAGTAAGACTGTGAGGCTCTCTCTTGCCACCCTGCACGAGGGAGACTCTGCCTCTCACCATGCACCCCCAGCACATGCCGCAGTGAAGTTAAGGGTGCTCAGACCTGTCGAAAACAGCAGCTAAGAAGCAGCGCCATCACCACTTCTGTCAGCTTGTCACACTGTCGGAGTTCACGTGACCATTTGCACTGAGCCAGCCTTGCAAAGGGCTTTGAGCCCTTGGATTTGTACCCTTTAAACAAAATAAGTTTATGACGTTATCTGATTTCATTGTCCTGAACATGGCAGGGCAGGTGGAGCTGGTTCCCTTCACTGCAGATAAGGGCAAAGTGTCTAGACAGAAAGATTCCCTTGTCTGAGGACAGTGTGCAGAGGAGTGGGGTACAGAAGTAGGAGGTCAGGGGGTGGGGTGCACAGAAGGACAGGGGATGGGGGACATAGGGAAACAGACTGTGAGATTCACAGATTGCAAGGCATGGGATACATAGGGGTACAGGCAGTAGTATGCACAAGTTTGTGGAGTTTAGGGTACTCAGGGACACAGAGCTGGGTGAGGCCTTTGGATGTCTAGGAAGGCAGCATTAGAACACAAGACAGACACAACTTCCTGACAGTCTAACTAGGAGCACAGAGGCCATGCAGGGCAGCTGAGGTGACTGCTGGCATCTACGTAGGTGTGGGGGTCCCACTTACTAAATATGGATGCCTGAATGGGACAAGAGGTGAAGGGCAGAGGGAAAGTGGCACTCCAGCCAAGCCAAATTGGACGTGCTTGACCCTTGGGTGCTGTTCTCTGCCCAACCCCTTTAACTACCATCCATAACCCTTCCTTGGTCCTTCACAGGACAAACAAAATCCACTGTTCTGGGGTGACAGGCAAACATTCCTTGCGGAGTGGATCCACATAGGCCCCTTAGGAAGTCAGGGCTTGGCATTTACTCAGTAGGGTGTGGAGAGTCCCTTTAAAGAGAGAAAGCACAATTATAAATAGAAAGTTCAGTAGGATTAATCATATTTTTCCAGAGCCAGCCCGAGGGCAGCCTCCCATGTACCACTGTCCTTCAGTCTGTTGTCTGGCCCCGTCTCTGCCCATGCAAGTCTCTGGCATCCTCCCAGTGTCCCCTTTGACCCCCAGGACCCTGTGCCACCTCCATCACTGAGCCTCTTGCCATTTCCCAACTGTCTCTCTCCCTCCCCACTGGCCTGGGCTCTTCGGAAGGAAGTTGGCAGGGGGGAAAGCCTGGGAAACAAGCAGATGATGTCCTGCCCCTCCCTGCCAGGGGAGCAGCAGCTATCCAGCACCCTGCCTGGCCAGTGGGGCTGGACCCAGGATGGCTCGGCCACAGCCTCAGTCATTGCCAGATGAGAGCAGTCTACTGAGCTCTCACTCCCAAGCTGGTCCTGAGAGACGCCCTCCTGGTGTACCAAACGTGTGCAACCAATGGCCTGGCTGTGCTGTGCAGAATTCTGCCCCAAAGTTATCTGAGGCCTAGGCTTTGAAAATTGGTAACATGTGACTTGTTGGGAGGTTGACACATTCGATCTGAGGGGACAGCTGGGTCTCCCCTCAAAGCTCAGTGGGCACGCAGCTCATCCCACTAAACAGAAAGACAGCTTTAAGCCTCATTTTAGCTGTGCAGTCCTAAGAAAGTTACTTAGTCTCTGACCTTGTTTTCCTCTTGGGTCATCAGGGCTATGTGAACACTGGCCTATGGACCAGCCAGTGGAGATGGCAGTGCAAAGCTACTTGAGAATTTACAAAGATTCATAAAATTCTAAAGCTAAGAGTTTGTAAGTTAAAAAAAAAAAAAAAGTTTGTAAGTTTAAAATTTGACAAAATTAAAGGTGTGAGGAATAAGATGGCCCCTGCCCCCATCGCATGCAATGGACAGAGCAGAGCCACCTGTCTCTCCATTTTGCAGGAGTGGGTGCCAGCCCACCAGACAGGCAGGCATCCCCCGGTGGTTATAGCAAGAGGTTTATCCCTGTACTTCTTGTCTCTTCCAGTCTCATCTCCCAGGTCCTCTGTCAGTAGACTGTGGGAACACGGTTCTCCTGGTGCCACATTGACCCTTGGTCTGGACTCTCTGCACATAGGTTTAAAGGCAAATGCTTAAGCCTCAGGGGTTAACTTAATCTCCATCACTACTCCTCTACTCTGAGCTAGCAGAGTGGAGCCACATGTGGAGCCACCTGTCCCGACTGCCTTTGCCCCTTTGATTAGAGACCCTTCCAGAGTCATGACCTCAGTCACATCTGCAGCTTTCCACTGCATCTCAGGAGCTTTCCACTCAGAGTTATAGACTTTATTTTGAAAATGGACCACATTAGCCAGGAGCGGGGAAATACACCTGCAATCCTAGCACTCTGGGGGCCCAGCGGGATGGCTCAGTGGTCTAAAGCGCCTGCTTGGGAAAGCTTGGGCGGCTTCAGGGACCGCGGTTGGATCCCCGGCACCACATGCTGCGCCAGCCCTGCCGTCAGGGCGCGGGCTGAGCCAGCCATAAAAATGAGTGAATAAGCAAATAAAGGTTATGAAACAAGAAAAACATAAATAAATAAAAAATTCTTAAAAAAAAAAAAATCCTAGCACTCTGTAGGCTAAGGCAGGAAGAGAACAGCAAGTTGGAGGCCAAGCTGGGCTGCAGAGTAAGTTCAAAATTAGCCTGAATTACATAGTGAGACCCTGCCTCACAAGAGATAAATAAATAAATCAATAAATAGAAAAACTTTAAAAAAAAAATAGACCCTGTAATGATTTACTTTTTTACAAATGTAGGAGAGGTTAAAAGCCAGAAAAGGAAGCTTCAGGTCCTAAGTTCAATTTCTGATACTACCACCACTCCAAAAATATTAAATAAGTAAAAGCAAGAGAAAGAGTCTACTAGTGGTATAGGGGAATGAAATTCCCAACTTGAAAGATACATGGGCCAAGTGTGTGTTCTCTGAAACTGAAGAGCAAATTTCAGGAACAACGGAGGTTAAGAGCAGAATATATTTCTAGAAAGACTTTTTTTTGCGGTACCAGGGATTGAGCTCAGGACCTTGTGCTTAGCAGGAAAGCACTTATCCCACTGAGCTATCTCCCTGGCTCCCAAGAGCAGACTATATTTATTGAGGAAAAGAAATTCTGTCTGAGGGGACAGAAGGGGGACCCAAAGCGGGTTGCCCCTGAAGCTGTGTCTTCCAGGGATATTATAGAGTAAAATCATGTGGTAAGGCTGATCTAAGGTGGAGAACATGGGTACTTGCTTAGATGGGCAAGGGGTGGGACAAAACTATGGTCAACCAATGAGATTACTAGCACCGTTGTTCAAGTAAAACTGATTAAATCTGGGGCCGAATGGGAAAGTGAGTCACAAAGCAAGTGGGTGGGGCAAGCGGGCATGAATACAGAGCCCGGGCTTCTCCTGTTGGGGGGGGGGGGGGGCTGGGTTAGTGACTTCCAGGCATCCTCAAAGTGAGAGACTCCTTTAGAATATCAATCCTGGATGCCTATCTTTAGGGAGGTGTGGCTGCATTTGTTTACTCTTTTGTCCTGAGGTTTGACCCAGAGCAGGGTCTGTCTTTCCCAAAGTAGCAAAGTCATCTTGTTTTCTCCTTGAGGGCCTGGCCTTATCTGCCTACAGTATTTCTACCTAACTCAGCTACCTGCAACATAACTACTTTGAATTTTATTTTAAAAATATTTCCTGGAGGTGAAAACAGGAGAATTGCAAGTTTCAGTCCAGCCTGGGGAGGGCTGGGGAGATAGCTCTGTGGCATAAGTACCTGCCTGGCAAGTTCAAGGTCATGAGTTTGAATCCTGGTCTGGCAAAAAAAAAAAAAAGGAAGAAGAATCCAGCCTGGGAAATTTAGCAAGAGGAATCAAAAGGAGAATATTGTTTCTTTTTGGAAAAGGTCTCCTGCTGGCTGGCTGTGGTGGTGTAAGCCTGGGCATGGTGGTGTAGGCCTGTAATCCCAGCATTCTGGAAGCTGAGGCAGAACTGCTGAAGTTCATGGCCAGCCAGAGCTACATAGTGAGGACCAGTCTAACTATATTGGGAGACACCATGAGAGGCCTGCTCAGGTCCTGGCCAGAACCCAGAGCAAGCAAGTGTGGCCTCCCCTCCGGGAGCTGCCCTGGCCCAGTTGCTTTTGCTTTTTCTTCCTTTGCTTGGAATCCTAAATTCTAATGAAAAGTCACGTGTCAATGATGAAGATGTTAACTACTAAATAATCTTTCTTCCAATGCACAGAACCCAGAGGTCTGAGGACCTTCAGAGGACATCAGAAAGTGTATCCAGAGGCCCAGCAGGATAGCTCAGTGATCTAAAAGCACCTGCTTAAGAAATCTTGGACGGCTGCAGGGACCGCGGTTTGATCCCCAGCACCACATGATGCACCTGCCCTGTCCTCAGGGCAGGCTGAGCCAGCCATAAAAATAAATAAATAAACCAAACAAAAGTTCTAAAACAAGAAAAAAAATTAAATAAATAAGAAAGTGTATCCATCTCCTTAGCTCTGAATTCTGTTTATCAACCAACATAAAGCTGTTTTAACTTACCGAAAAATAGTATGTTTATCTAAAGAATTAGAGGAACTGGTCACAGTCAAGTGCGATGTCTGATGTCCTGGGAAAGGAAGGAAGGGAGGGAAGTAGAAAAGAGGAAAGGAGGGAGGGGAAGAAGAAAGAGAAGGAAGGAGGGAAGAGGGAGGGAGGGGGGGAGAGATGATCTTGAGGCCCTGCATACCTGGTAAACCACATCTGCAGGGCAGGTTGCCTGGGCCACATACCTCTTGGAGTCTGGTCAGGCCCTTTCCTGGGTGCTGGGGAAAGAGACTGGCAGTCAGAGATGCATCATCAGGGACCAGGGCTGGGAGCCCGGGGTGATGAGTGTGTCTGCCTGAACAGGTTCACTACTCTGGCTTGGAGCTGAGCAAACCAGTCACACGCAAGAGTGGGTGTGAAGAGCACCTGACAGTGTTACCAGGTATTTAGATGGTGCTGCACCCGCTGCCTGGAGAGGTGGCCTCCAAATCACCTTCCTGTTTGAAGGCAGGAGGATCCAGCCGAAGGAAAGTGTGGAACTGGTGTCACCTGGGGAGAGATGGCCCCCTGGACCTCCTGCGGCTGCTGGGTCCCCTGTGCACTGTGCTGCGCGCCCAGGGGGAAGAGGAGCCTCTGCTCCTGACAGATCCCTTCTGGCCCCCACTCTACCAGAGACTGACCAAGGAAGGACAGATTCACCCTGGTTACCCCTTCTGGACAATGAAAAATGCACATTCTAGTAGCTGGGGTGATGGGTCTTTTAAATGGGCAGCAGGCCTGGTAAAGGGCTAAAGGCCTTTCAGCACCCTAAAATGGGGTAAGGAGCCCATGATGGAGGCACCATCCTTCCTAAGGAAAAAGTCTTACCTATCCAGGTCTGGGAAGGCGAGAACTCCTGGCAAAGGAACCATCTTTACCCTTAAGGAAATCATCAGCCTCATCAAAGACACTGGGGTGTGTTCTCAGGGGAACCTTCTGGATGCTCCTGACCCTTCTGCCCAGAGATGGGGACCGAAAGCCCCTTGATAGTGCATTAGCCTAGGTCGCCCACCAAAGCCCTTGTAGCCTCCGCTCAGGGAAGGTGTTCTGGGCGAGAACTCCTTGCTAGCAACTCGCCTGGGCCAGCTTGAGTGGCCAGAACTCCGGGGTTTCTGGGTATTCCTTGAACCAACTGGCTAGCTGTCAGGGCTCCCAAGATCTGGCCCCCAGGGCTTCTGAGCAGGGCATGGAGGCTCTCAGGGCCTGGGCCATTTCTGCTGAGGGTGCAGGGTCCTCTCCAGGTGTGCTCTGAGACCTGCCTTGGGTCAGACCTGGGAAGGAGACGGGAGAAGGAGCCCTGGGGTAGGGGTAGGGGTAGGAGTAGGGGTCCTGGGACAGCCCTCAGCGTGAGTCTGGCCTTGCCCTACCCTTCAGAGGCACTGCACAGACTCCTGAGTCTCCGCCCACCTCACCTGCTCAAAGGCGGGTGAGTAACACCCTCACCTCTCCTTTGGCAGGGCCCACTCGCCTGCCTCAAGGAGCCTGCACAGGGCCTCAGAATCCAGAAATTCTGGCAAGAAGGGAAGTGGCTCTGCTCTTTCTGCACCGTGACCATGGGCCCATTCCCTGGGCTTCAGTTTCTCAGAGCCTGGACTGTTTAGGAACTGAAAGAGGCTGTGCTCCCAACTGGAGCCTTTCAAGAGTGCCTCTGGGTGGGGCCCTTCAGATCCCCGAGGCCCCTCAGGGGGTTCATTTGCATTCTTGGAATGAAAATGTTGACTGTACTTCAGGCTCAGCCGCGCATTAAAATGCCTCTGCAGGTTCATTTTGGAGCCATAACTCTGGAATGCTGGCAGCGGAGCCATGGCCTCCCGCGGAGAGCAATCAGACCCCCGCCAAGGCTGCACAGAGGAGGGGCCAGCGCGGTCCTGGGAGAGGCTGTAGAGGACAGCCTCACCCCAGGGGCTGTCTCGAGGCTGTTGGGAAATGTCTCCTTTTTATAAGTAAATAAATCATTTCCAGCGATTGCTCTGATCTCAGCAGGCTGCTGCTAAAATGTTTTAAGTGGGTCCTTTGCCACTGTAAACTTTGTTAAGCATTATTATCAAGTTTGGTTGTTTTTCCTCTGCTGATTTCACAGAATCACCACTTCCTGGGGCCCTGGCCTGTTCTCCCTGCTTGCATACTTCTGAGGATGGAGATCTCACCACCCGCAAGCTACCTGTTCTATAGCTGGAGCTCCAATTGCCAGAAACGGCTTCTAAGTGAGCTGGGATTGAAGCTCTCTTCTTTAAAATCTTTTTCTATGTTTTCAGTACATAGAGGTTACTGCACAACAACAACAATAAAAACAGCATGGAACTGGCACAAAACATACATGGATCAATGGAACGGAAACAACCCCAGGGGCATTCATGTACACATTTATCCATCTAATTTGTGACAGAGGGACAAAAAAACATGCTGTGATGGAAAGAGAGCCTCTCTAGTGCAAACAGAGCTGAGGAACCTAGCTATCCACATGCAGAAGACTGAATCCAGACCTGCATCTTTCACAGTACAAAGCAGGAAAATAAAATAAAAATGGATCAAATACCTGAATATTAAGACAGAAATACTAAATCTGCTGGAATATAAAAGAGGTGAAACTGTAAAACCAAGGCACCATGCAGTGGAATGACAACTGGTGGTCAACGTGCAACACCCAGCCGAACTTAAGCAGTGTGGTGCTGGATGTGAGAGACCCACCTGAGTGAGGGTTGTTGCTGGCAGCTAAGAGGCAGAACTGGACAAACTGTTGGGAGGCTGTTAGGGAGCTGTTGGTTCTCTTAGAAGAGCTTGTCATGCTGGCTTTCCTGATGAATTCAGCTGTTCTCATCATTGAAGGAGCCCAGGACCTCACTAACACTGAAGATGGTTACTGTTCACTTTGACGGAGCTCTGGTCCTCACCTTGAGCTGCACTTCC
Organism: Myocastor coypus; assembly: GCA_004027025.1. Taxonomy (NCBI): domain Eukaryota; kingdom Metazoa; phylum Chordata; class Mammalia; order Rodentia; family Myocastoridae; genus Myocastor; species Myocastor coypus. The sequence continues at coordinate 81,310 of PVJA010002860.1, read as the reverse complement.
TGGCCCAGGAGGGGAAGATGGTGCATTGCTCAGTTTCCTGGAGAAGCTTGTCATGTTAGCTTTCCTGATGGGAACTCAGCTTTCCTCTTTGCTGGAGGAGCTCAGGACCTCACTGGCCTGATGGCCATGGTACATTTGGGGGAGCTCTGGTCCTTAGCTTGAACATTGCTTCCTGGATCCAGTTCAGATTCCTCAGCGTGCTGGCACAGATCCTTATCCTGCTGAAACAGACTTTCTAGCTTCCCCACAGATCTATGAAGCCAGACTGTATGATGCATGGGCTCTAGGTCTCTAGCTGGCCTTGCGGGAGGCATTGTTATGGACTCCAGATTTTCAACTAGACTCAAGCAGGTCATTATCACGGGTTCCGTGCTTTCATCTACAGTCTTTGGTCTGTAGTATGTGTACAGGTTTCCTGCACTTTGTATATAAATCACTTTGGGTGATTTATTATAATTATAAAAATATCTGTGCTGCAACCCACAAATTTTGAAAAGATTTCAACTAATAAGTGTTCAGACAAAGGTCTTCTATCTAAAATTTATAAAGAACTAAAAACCATTAGGGTCCCAAAATTCAAAGATCCAATCCAGAAATGGGTATCTGAGATGAACACACATTTCTCTGAGAAAGAAATTCAACAAGCCCATAAATACATGAAGAAATGCTCCACACCACCAGCCATTAGTGAAATGCAAGTCAAAACAACACTTAGATACCATCTCACCCCAGAAAGAATGGCTATCATAAAGAAATCAACCAGCAACATGGAGAGGCTGTGGGAGAAAAGGAACCCTTCTCCACTGCTGGTGGGAATGCAGACGGGTGCAACCATTATGGAAAGCAGTGTGGAGACTCCTTAAAAAACTAGAAGTGGAAATCCCATTCAATCCCGCTATCCCCCTACTGGGAATTTTTCCAGAAGAACTGAAAACATCATATCATACTGATATCTGTGAACCTATGTTCATAGCAGCACAATTTGAGATAGCCAAATCCTGGAAATAACCAAAATGCCCATCATCTGAAGAATGGTTGAAAAAGATGTGGTATTTTCAGCTATGAGAAATGATAAACTAGAAGACTTCATATATAAATGATTGCATCTTGAACATATACTCATAAGTGAAATAAACCAGACCTACATATGAAAATATCATATAGTCTCCCTAGTGGAAGGACTCAAAAGAAGAAAGAATTAAATAAATAAATTTTGGGTGGTACCAGGAACCAAATCTCAGGACTTTGGGTTTTCTGCATCCCCAACCACTATAATTTCTTTTTTAGAAGAGTGACTTAAATACAAAATGTATTTGGACGAGTTTAAAAATATGTTTATTGAAAGTGTTGTTTAATTGTTTAATTATCAATTAAGATTGATATCTTACATACCTATATCTATTCATCTAAACAGATTTGGTGATGAAAATATGTAATACAACCACTATTAAATTTTTCTTGTTTTGAAATTCTGTACTATATGTACTCTTTTTTTTTTTTTTTTCTTTTGTCTTTTTGAGGCAGGGTCTTGCTATGCAGTTCAGATTGGCCTTAGCTCACTTTTGTAGTCCAGGCTGGTCTCGAACTCACACCAATCCTTCTGCCTCAGCCTCCCAAGTGCTGGGATTACAGGCATACGCCACCACGCCTGGCCACTATATGTACTCTTGCTTGTTACTGTTTTTCTATCTTTGTTTCTGCTATTTTTACTTTTTTTTTTCCTTCTTATTTCAGAACTTTTCATTTGTTTATTTATTTTTATGGCTGGCTCAGCCTGCCCTGAGGGCAGGGCTAGCACAGCATGTGGTGCGGGGGATCGAACCGTGGTACCTGCAACCGTCCAAGCTTTCCTAAGCAGGTGCGTTAGACCACTGAGCCATCCTGACGGGCCCCTATTTTTACTCTTTAAAATAAAATTAGAACAAAAAATTTGTTCTGCATTATATTGTTCTCTTCTAAAACTCCAAACCATGACACAGCAGAAAGGACTTTCTGAACTGAATCTAAATGCACAAGAAGCAATGTCAAGAATCAGCAAATAGACTTTATCAAATTAAGAAACTTCTAGAAATCTCTTCTATAACTTACACTTTACGCTATGCTTTGCTTTGCCCTCCAGAACTTCCTTGCACTGTGTTCCCTGGGCCACCATTCAAGTAGGGGTCCAGGACAGCCACCTTCTAGGCTCCTAACTCCTCCAGGATCTGGTCCTCGACACTCCTCCATGCACATCTTCCAGCATCTGCTCTTCCTACAGCTTGGGCCCGGGAATATCCAAAGCCCTAGGCCATTTCCTTTGCAGCAGGTAGCACTGGTTATAGTACAAGACAGCCAGATACGGCTTGCTTATAAATCACTGGGCTATAATTAACACATTGGCCACAATGAGTGAATAGCCCATCTCAAAAGAAAAAATAAAATAAAAATGAAAGACTGAGGATGTAAGTTAGTGTTTGGGGTTTAACCCTCAATAAGAAAAAGAAAGAGAATGTAAGTGCCTTGTGATGAGTCTTTGCCTTGTTCCCTGCTACAACTGCAGGCCAAAACCACAGTAGACATCCAATCATGCCTCTTCTAGGGAGGCGGGGCCCATTTCCTCCAAGACTCTGGACTCCGATTCCCAGGTGGCTGCCAGTCAAATGCAGGTTCCTGGCCATCACGTTCACAGCCAGCTTCTTCCCGGATGTGTGCTGCAGAACTCCCATGGTGAATGTTCAAATTCAGCAGCAGAAATTGTTTCTAGAGTTAAACCTTATCCAGAGCTCAACGTAGAAAACTGCTAAGCAGAAAACTGCTAATCTGATCGAAGGAGGCAGGGTCCCTGTTGTACTCTAAGAATGAGACACTGAGGCAGACGTTCAAAAAGAAAAAGAGAGCACTTTATTTTAGCTGATACCCAGTGGCGGTCTCTAAGCAAGAGTGCAAAGAGGTGCACCACGTGGGGGCTTTACTTAGAGTTATATAGAAGCAAGCAGTAATACAGAAGCCAATCGCAGTTACTTGTGGGGTATATGGCATATTGTCATTGGCTGGTTTTGAATCATGTCCATATTTAGCTAAGGTGTAGCTTGTAACTCATGGCCTAAAATGTCACAATTGAGTCACATTCGGGAAAAGGGAACTTGAAAAGGGAACTTTTAGGGCAGGGGGCATGAGTCTTGCTTAACAATGAGAGCAGGTATGTGGTCCAAAGTTTAACATGTCCCAATTTTGGTCCCTTGGAGGGGCTGTTTAATAGGAATACAGATGCTGGCTCACCTTAGCGGTTGGAACACAGATCTTACTCAGGCAGGGGGACATTTATAACATTATATGGTTGGGCAACTGATATTTGTCAAAGTGGGACACAGGGGAAGCAATGCATACAGAACAGGGAAACGGTGACAATAATAAAAGTTCAAGATGGAGTCACAATGGTTAGCAATGAAGTTACAATGGTCAGGCTACAACAGTCCCCAGGAAAGGCACATAAGGAGATGCCAGGATTCTCTCCATACATCCCCATGCCCTCTTTGGCTGCAGAACCTGGTTTTCCCCAAGGGACTCTCCCTTGCCCATTCTGAGATGGGGGTGCTTACTTGCTTGTCTCTGATTACCAAAACAAACTACCCAACACCCAAAGTTAAGGGAGAAAAGGTTTATTTGACCCACAGTTTGTAGAGCTTTAGTTCATAATCAGCTGGCTACAAGGCAGGATGGCATGGCAGGAAGTGTCACAGAGGAGAAGTGGTCCATGTGGGCAGAAAGCAGCAAAGCAAAAGAGGCGGTCAGAGTCATATTCCACCTCTTATATTTTACCCAGGTTGTTCAGGGTAGCACTCTCACCCTTAGTCCCAGTGTCCTTGATCCTTGGCTGCACATGAATCAATCCCAGTGTCACACACTCTAGATCCAGTCACCTCTGAAAAAGTCCCACCCAAGACCAGATGAGGCTTTGAGGGGACATCTAGACGCAAATTATAATATGGGGAAATCTATGTATCAGGCCTGGCCAAGCAGCCAGCACCACACCTGGATTCAGATATTGGCTCAGGAAGGGTCTGTGACCCAAGCTGGTCCAAAGAGTCTGGCCTGGGAGTTTTCTGTAGAAGCCCTGAATCAGAAGTCTGCTCCTTGTAGCCGCTGATAGGAAGCAAGATTTGTGTGGCTCCATACAAGAGGGGGTTAGTGATGCCAAAGCTAAAGCAGAGGACGCAGACTCAAGTAACAGAAAGGAAGAAAGCAAGCAACTCTGGGGACACATTTGAGATTCCTGAATGTGGCCGTCCCTGAAATCCTCACTTCAATGTGGCCGGAGGTAAGAGATGCTAATACTCTGCTCAAGCCCTGAGACAGGGCTTGCCCTCAGATCTGCGTGATACATTCAAATTCAGAGAATGTGGCTTCAGAAGAAATGCTCTGTACCTAAAACCTAGACAAAATGTTTTGGATGCTGTAGTTTTAGTTAATTTGTTTCTTGTGGCTACTGATAATGATGTCAATAACAATTTCGTGTCTTTGGTAATTTTAATAAAGCTCTCAGAAGAATAGCATGAAAAAGTTACTCTTTTCAGGATGATAGAAACCAACTCTCATCTTGTCTTTTGATCCTAAGCATTGAACTTAAAGCCTCTGCCCACTAAGGTCCTGCTCTGCCACTACACTATGTCCTCAGCCCCTGAATTCATATTTTGATTGTGTGAAGAAGCCATTACATAAATTTCTAGACAAAACAATTCTTTTAAAAATCTTTCAGTCCATTAATTAAGCTAGAAATATGAAAAGAGGATTCAAAAGAAAGAAGTGATTCAGGCAGTAAATAAAAAAAATCAGGAAAGTACTCAAGCTCACTGGCAACCCAAGAAGTTCAAACTAAAACAAGGGAAGACTATTTTTATCATCTTTAAAATGTGCAAAGATGAAAACAAACACAGAATGCTTGCCTGGAAGCAGTAAAATGAATTCTCTTCATGATACCAGTGGCAGTGCAAATGAATACACACTTTTGAAAAGCTAGTTGGCAAAAACATGTTTAAGTGGGAGTTGAAAAATGTTTCCAGAAAGGGCCAGACAGTAGATACTTTCAGCTTATTGAACCATGCTACCTGGGTTGTAACCACTCAACCTGAGGATGGGGTGAGAAGCGCAGCCCTTCACCGTGTTTGAATGAAGAAGCATGGCTGCATGCCAGTGAAACTTGAATTATAAACACAGGTGCTAACTTGGATTTCCTCTGAAGGCCATGGTTTGGAGACTCCTGGATTAAATATTTATTGATAAATTATTATCAAAATGACAGTTATAAAGACCTGTATTTATATAGAAACTTATTAAGAATGTAAAATCATACAAAAATTAGCAGGATACACAACTGTAGGAGTCCCTTTTAGGTTCTCATTTTGATCTGAGAAGCCAGTATTTGTAATCCCAAAGTTAAGTCATTGGAATCTCATCGAGGTAATTCCAATCTACCACTTCCCATGCAACCCACAGCGAAAGTAAAGACACTAAAACATATTTATAACTATTGGGGAGTCAAGGGGCTCTAAGTCCAGCCACAAAGATGGTTCTCTGGAACAAAGAGAGCAATCCAAGGCCTCACCCGGCTTTATTCGGTGGAGGAGAGGCTTAAGGAGGAATGACTGAGAATTGTGGGAGGTAGGTGAATACTGTGAGCTGAGCTAGGTGGGGGTCCTACATGTACCTCTGCCACCTGCAGAAGATATGCAGAGAGAGTAATCTGCATAAGGCTATTTAGATAGTATCTAATGTTTTGGGTAGGCTGGTGCTTCAGTTTTAATGTAATGTTTCAAGTCCCAGGAAGTCATAGCCTCTGTCTTGAGGCTCCTTCACAGCTGGCAGCGCGGAGCATTGGCTCTTTGACCTGTCTTGACCCAGCTCATATTAAGGAGCAGCAGGTGTAAATTACCAGGGGGACACACATACCACCTTCAAAGACTATCACCAACATCTCAGTTAGACCAATATACATTGCTTAAGGCCAACTGAGAGGATAAACAAAAGTCCTAGCCAGCTCTTACACATCAGTACAAGGAGATAGGGCCAGACTCAGTCAAAATAGAGACAGTTGTTCTTCCTTCAAGGAGAGCTGGTCAGGTGGTCCTCCACACACAACTGCACAGAATCATAACTGTGGAGTGGAGGTGCCAGGCATGGACAATAAGGGAGAAGATAAACAAAGCCTGAATGGAAATCCTAGTCTGAGGATGATACAACAGCTGCCAAGAGTGTTTCTCCTCTTCTTTTGATCTGGCTCCAGTGGCTGACTACAGACAGGAGAGTTGGACAGGCCCAGCTAGCCTGACTCAGCCTTGGCAGGACAGCTGTTCCCACTGCCCATGGTCACTTACCCCAGTGGCTGGCCCAGGCACATAAACCTGGCTCTGCTGACAGCAGCTAGAAAGAGGGCAGAGGCCCACAAGTGCTTTCAAGACCTCGGATCAGAGCGAACACACCAGCACTTCCGCCACATTCTGGGGTCAAAGCAGGTCACACGAGGTTTTGCACACTGGAGGCTTCCTGATGGCAAGATCTCTGCTGTGACATGACCAACACTCAGCAGAGCAGGGCAGGCACTGCAGACAATCTACAACACTAAAATGCTACGGCCAAGGAAAACCTATCCTCTTCCACTCCTGTGCAAATCAAAGACACCATGGAAGACCCATGGGCAATACATGAGACCAGCACCCTTGGGGCCCGGAGCCTTAGGCAGACACCTTCCAGGGATGCTCAGCTCATTCTGAAGGGGCTGCTGGCCTCTGGAGGCATGAAGCCTCAGCCATCTGCCCTCTCTCCTCTCCATGGTTCACCTCGTTGTTTATCCACTTTCTTAGCCTGCCTCCTCCTGATAACTCCAAACCCTCACATCCTCCTCCTCAGAAGGAAGGAACCAAAAGCTAGCAGCTTACTTCCTGTCAAGCCATGATCTACAACTCCTGGAACGAGGAGGAAGCAGGAGAGATTTCCTAGCCTTGGCTGGGAAGCAGACAGAAGGGAGGAGAAGAAGACCCTGCGTTAAACATCTGATGTGCAATATTGATTTTGAATTAATTTTATGAAAGGGATTTTATTATTATGATTTATATCAGCACATCCAATTTTCCTAGCACCAGTTATGGAGCAGACCATTCTTCCTTGAGTTTGTTTTGTTCCTTTGTCAAAAGCCAGCTGACCATACTTACAGGGGTCTATTGTGGGCTTCCAGCTGGTGTCACTGACCCACTGGGACATTGCCACAGATACCACACTGTCTAGATTCTGGCAGCTTTAGTACAAGTCTGGAAGTCAAGAGCGCCAGGGCTCTAACTTGATCCTTCTTCAGTACTGTGAGTGGAAACAACCCTTTCCCTTTATAAGTTAATTATCTTAGGCATTTGATTCTAGTAAGGAAAAGCCAACCTACACTTTTAGAGCCAGTTGACAACCCAGGCTTATGAATGTGACTGCACCCTATCTCTAGACCAGGTTGGGGAAATAGCCCCTTTGTACAAATGATGTGCCCAAGGTCACCACGTCTAATTCTCATAGACCTTTGATTCTGATGCACGTACTTTGTCCTTTCTGAAATGTGAGTGCTTCTTACAACTGACACTGACAGACAGCTGTCATAGTAAGGTGGTCATTGCCTGCGCAGCTTGAGAAATCTCAGGTAACAGTGAACCCTCCTTCAGAAACACTGGACCATGGTGCCCGACAGCCCTGACTGGACTTCTTGTGGATGGACAATCATGGATTGGATGCCTCTGCACTGGGAAGAACTAGATTCTGAATTTGAGGATCTGGGGAAAACCTTAACTGATTTATTTTGATTATATTTTTCTTTTTCTGCATTCATAGGAGTGATTGATATGTATGCTTTGAAACCCCTTAAGCCCTAAATTTAAACATGTGTAAAGCAGCTGCTTTGATAAAAAGAATTCAGAGCAACAGGAAGCACTGTGCCACTGACCCTCCCTGAGAGGAAAGGGTCGAGAAGTCCCTGGGCACAGCTCATAGAGAGGCCCCTCCTACGACACAGAGCAACATGGAGAGGCAGGTAGGTCTGGGGACAAACGGAAGCCCCAGTGAGGGCTGAGCCAAGACCTCTGCATACTACCTCTGTGTACTGACCCAAGAGGTGGGCAGTGAGGCCCCAGGCCAGGCCATGAGCAGGTGGACAGGGCCCCAAGTGCATCACTGTCTGAGGAGGCCTAGCGCCGTATGGTTATACTCAACTTTGATGACCCTGCTGACCTTTCTCCCACAGTGTCCCCAGCATCCAGTTTATACTGGGGACCTCTGAGTGAAGCCAGGGACACTGGTTCTAGCCCAAACTTCCCCAGCAGCAGCTATCATCAATCCACAGCCCCAATGGTGAACACAGAGCTGGGGCTGAGGTGTGTTTTTGGCTTCCAGGCTGAGCTGAGAACATGGCACACTTGGTCCCAGCCTCTAGGCCTGGATCTGACAGTGACCCAGGGCTGTGGGACAGCCACCAGGTTGGCATCAGCTATCCACACTGGGCTGACCCCTGGGTTCAGAGCTCCAAAGCGAGCTCCAGTCACCATGTCTACAATAGATGTGGGCATGTAGGCTCAGACATGTCACAGCCAGAGAACCTCTCTAGACTCCCCAGTTGTATAGACAGGCAAACTGAGGCCCCGAGGGGGCAGGTGTGGGCAGGTTCTATAGGAAGCAGTCTGTAGCAGTGTTCAGGGCTGAGCTTGGCCTTTTGTGGTGGGACCTTGGACAGCTCTCCTGCTGTCATGTGTGCTGGTTCCCATTCTGCAAAATAAAGGCTGATAATGCCTACAGTACAGGCTGGTCATGAGAATCGAGAATTGGTGAGCTGTTAGTCAGTGGGGTTACTAGGGATCTGGGTTGCACCTGGAGGGGGTTTAAATGCAACAGCTCAGTGAGCTAGTGCAAAGTATGACCTTCGTGTTTTTGTTTTGTTTTTTTTTTTTTTTGGCTTTTTTTGTTTGTTTGTTTGTTTTGTTTTGTTTTTGTGGTACCAGGGATTGAACTCAGGACTTCGAGCTTGCCAGGCAGACACTTATTCTACTGAGCTATATCCCTGGTCCCTGACCTTCGTGTTTGCTGAGTGACTTAATGAGCTTGGGAAGGACTTTAGAGGCTAGAAGGTGTGTGTGTGGGGGGGATGTTATTTGTTCATTTATTTAGGCCAAAAGGATACAAAGCAATGAAATTCACCAGCCCTGTCTATGTGCCCTAGCACTTGCAAAATAAAGAACTCCCTGTCTGTTGCCCTCAGCAGCAAATCCAGGCTTTTCACTCATGGGATTATTAAAAGGATAAATGTGGTTTGAATGAGAACCAGCCAGCTTACCAGGGCTTGGCATGGAGTCCGCCCAGCATGGACACCTAATGCCAACTTGGTGGCTGTCCCAGAGCCCTGGGTCACAGCCCTTGCCCAGAGGAAGCCGCCAATGTAGGGAAGGCTACTGGAGTGGAAGGAAGGATATGCGCTGGACCACGCTCAGCTCTGCAGCATGGAGGCTCACACAAGCCTCAGCTCACAGGAATAGAGGGCCAGACTCAACCTGGACAAGGTCTTGGCATGCAACAGTCAGAGGCCCAGGTCAAATGTTAACCCCCTGGGCTCAAGGGCATGGCTTACTCATTAAGGCTCCTTGCCAACAGCTGCGCTGAAGGCGGAGGCCCTGAGCTCTGTAAGTGGGCACTCTGGGGGCTGTGTGTCCTGGAGGCCAGAGGCTTCCAGCCCAGAGGCAGGTTTGCACAACCGCAAAGCACTCTAGTCTACAGGATGGCAGCAGCCCCCTCACAGCGCACAGCCTGTGCAACCATACACAGTGGCCAGGCAACATGAAGCAGTTGTACTCAGGAGGGGCTCCTATGCCATACAGAGGGCCCCTGTCCTTCTTAGCTGGTATTTTTCCTTAAGCTTTCTTGTCAGAAGAGTCGGTGATGACAATGCAGGGCTTATTGGAGCCACTTTGTTGGGCCTCTGGTAGCGACAAATCTATCTAATGGAATTAAGGTACACAGAAGAAAAATCACATGTTGTGCTGCTCCCAACAAGCGCGCATCACTGGCTCCTCTGAGGACCCACAGGAGGCTGGAGGTGTCTGTAAACCGATGTTTCATTCACACCACAGGCCATGGTCACTCCAGGCTCCCTGTCCCCTCAGTGCCACCCAGTCCACATTGTATGACCTCCAGAGGAAGTATTCTGACCCCAACGCTCTATTCTTTCTCCATCCAGAGTGATTTGTCCTCTCCCCGCTCCAGTTCCTCCTCTGGAGCTGAGCAGCCTCAAGGCTCTACTGGTCTCTCTGTGAAACCCCAAGCACTGGGCGTGGCTTAGGAGGCCCTTCTGGGCTCCACCCAAGCACCCTCCCTCCGCTCCTGCTCCCAGCACAGTGGAAGTTCACACATCTGGAGCTTCCAGCCACGTTGGCCTTCCACGAGCTCGGAGAGCGACAGCGACCCCGCCCTAGACTTGCACATCGGATGTCCAGGCCTGGCCAGCAGTGCCCACTAGAGCTTCTGGGCCTGCGCCACACCCGTTTCACAGGCACGTCTCACCGCGGGGCCCTCTCCATGCTGCGGTCAGGGCGTGTTAACTTGAAAAGACTCAGCCAGGCCTCTCTCTCTGAACCCCAGAAATTTTAAGGCCTGAATTCTCCTTGTTGCTCTGATGAAGTTTGCAAGAGCAGAAGGCAGGATCATGGCTGCCTCCTCGTCTTGCAGTCTGGCGAGTAGCCTGTGCCACCTGGTGGTGACTCTGGGAACTGCAAGCAGCCCAGCCGCAAAGCAATCCTGACCTAAGCTCCTACACTGAGCGCATGGGGCAAAGGCAGCTTCATTTATTGTGGTGACAGAAACACAGGTGACTTTAGGGACGTCCTTTTGCGAGAAAAGGCGGCCCAAGACTGTAACCTGGCAGAAGGCATGATTCGTCCTCAGAGTCTGCTGACATTCTGGTGCATACCTGTAGAAGTACCAGGAGTAAGCCTCCACTGGTTAAGCACCCAGGTTATGACATTTCATTATAGCTGGTGGAGAGCTTGGATACAGTTTGTTACACAACAAAAGCTAACTGATACATCCAAGGGTTTCTGAAACGGTAACTAAGTAATTGGGCAGGGTCAGTGTGAGATGGTTGCTCTCCAAAAACCCACTTCCTCTTCTTCCTGGAGAGACATCATACTCAGTGCGGCTCAGTAGCTCAACATGGCTTTCTGTGCTTAGCACTGGTGTGGCCAAGGCCAGCTCAGCAGAGAAGGAGTGGAAGCGGCCTGTGCCACAGCTTGGAGGGAGTGACCACCTGCCCGCCTTCCTTCTTCCCTGCATGTGGCCATGAAGGCATGACACAATGTGGAGGTCTAGTGTCACCACAGGTTAGACCTGCTTACATGCTACAGAGACCCAGTGAGATTTACCCTTTGATGTGTGGGTAAAGATTCTTGATTTTATCCCTGAGACCTAAAACCTGCAATGAGGCAGGAACAGAAGTAGTGCCCTGTTCTGCTACCAGGGACTCCAGGGACATAAGCCTGCAGAGGGGAGGTATGTGGAAGAGTCAGGGAACAAGGAGGTCATGATATCCCGGAGCCCTGGAGTCCATCATGCCTGCTACTGACTATGTCGTACTTAGTTTCCACAAGCCAACAAGTTCTTCCTTGTGCTCCAGATAGTCTGGAAATGTTTCTAATAAGAGGATTCCTAAAATATTTGCCATTATGACAGTAATGCCTTTCTTTTTTTTTTAAATGTATTTGGCTGTGGGGCCTGGCGGGATGGCTCAGTGGTCTAAAGCGCCTACTTGGGGAAGCTTGGGCGGCTTCAGGGACCGCAGTTCGATCCCCGGCACCACATGCTGCGCCAGCCCTTCCCTCGGGGCAGGCTGAGCTGGCCATAAACAAAGGTTCTGAAACAAGAAAATAAATAAATAAAATATTAAAAAAAAATAAATAAATGTATTTGGCTGTTACAGGGTCTTACTACTCCACTTGGGCTCCTGATGATCCTCCTGCCTTCAGCCTCCCCGGGGCTGGGATTACAGGTGTGTGCACCACTATGCAGGGAGCTCTGGCCAACTCAGGCTGCCCTGGAGGCGGGGCTGGTGCAGCATGTGGTTCCTGGGATTAACCAGGGTCACTGTGCTTGCCTAAGCTTGCCTGCCTAAGCAGATGCTTTAGTCTGCTATCTCACAAGCCCTGAGAGTAATACCTTTCAATCTGCTGTCATTCCCTCAGAAAATAAATGAATCATTCCCAAATGCTGGTGTGTTGAGTACTCAGTAGTGTTCAGCTCGCTGGTGACACATATCCTAACAAAAGGCTCTCATGAGGGCACTTCAAGGGGCTGGCTTGGGGCAGCTGTTTTGGGAACATGACTCTGAGCCACAAACACAGGTTCAGAGCTGGCTAAGTACCATTTGTTCACACACTGAGGTGGGCTTGTCGAAAATCAATGGTCAGAGGCTTACACTGCCATTTGACAGAGGCAGGGGGCACCCAGCCTGTGGCCAGAAGGCACCCAGACTCTTTGGAAAGAGGCAGCAGGAGCTGGAAGCAGAGGGGACCAGAGAGGCTGGGGCAGCAAAAGGAGTGAGATAACTTTCTTCCTGGTCTGTTCCATGAAGCAGCACATCTGTTGGAGAATAGAGCTGAGAAAATGTAGCTGTGGAACTAACACCCACTGGGTCTCAGGACTGATGGAGTCCAGGGTTGTTTATGCTACAAGAGCCACTAACATTCCACGCAGAAGTGACCCTGCTGCCCCTCTCTATGTGTCTCCACCAAGCCATGTCCTCTCTGCTAGAGACTAGAAGAATCCACTGGGGATGACCCAGAAAAACTGAAATGCCCTTGAAGAAACTGAAAATAGCTTCTGGGACTCATAACCCATGACGAACTTGCCATGCAGCCCCAGCATGATGTGTCTACTCTGGCATAGTCCTTTCTCTGAAGGTTGAGTGGCATTGGGAAGGAGTAGATGGAGCTGCCCAGTGTGGTCACTACCCTCCAGGGCTCTCAGGCCACCATCCTTCTCAAAAACAGTGACATCTGTAGCTCCAGTGTGTGGGAGATGCCGCCCCAGGTGCTTCAGTTTCCCCTCTCTCCAGGGATGGAGGTGGAGTCTTGGGTGCCTGGGACCATCAGGTCTAGGGCCCTGGATGCAGGACTGAGGAGCCAAGCAGGCAAGCGACCAACATCTGGGGCCCTGAAGACCACAAGGGAGGGAGCCCCAGACAAGTCAAATGTCCAGGCCAGGATGTTTCTAGGAAATGGGGGTGGCAGGACTGGAGGGTGGGGCAGCCCTTTAACCCCCCTGGCTCCCCCCAACATCTGCCGTGGGCATCTGTTCACCAGATTGCCTCCTGCAGGCCCTAGTGGGTTTTCTGCATGGGACCACCGCTAGGCACTGCCCCAGTCCCTAGGGTATCCAGCCCCTTCTCCACCTTTGAACTTGGACTCCTGCACAGGCTGTGCTAGAAGGCAGAAACCAGACAAAACTTGTGCCATCACTGCTTCCTGAGCTGAATCCTGAGCCTGGGTCAGTTACCAGGCCTGGGCTCCCCAAACCCAGGAAGATCACACAACCAATGCACACAGTAGGTGCACAGTGAGCTTGAGCTGCCATTAAACTCTCTGCCAATAGCTAAGGACCCTTTCTGAGAGTGAGGCTCCTGGCCCGGCCTCCTGGCAAGCCCTGGGAAGAAGCTCCGGCCCCACCCCAGACAGTGACTCTGGGCCACGGCCCTCTGTCTCAGTCTCCCCATCTGTCTCTAAACTCTGGGTGAGAAAAATCCTGGCGAATGCTTGCAATCATGCTTCTCTCTGTGATCTCTCTGAGGCAGCTTCGTGGTCTGCATGGCGGGCATCCGTGAGTCCTTGGGTGAAGCCATCTCCATCTTCCTGAGACAGAGAAGGGGCGCTGCAGCCCCACGCTAGGCCAGCTTTGCTTGCTCTGGGCTCAGCGAGCTTCTCCAGGTCGGTGAGAGGCGACGACAGAGGCGGAGCGTGATCTTGGCTACAGTGCTGCAAGAAGCTTCCAGGCTTGGGTAGAGAAGCCCACAGGGCGGAAGTCCCAAGCCGGTGCTAGCATGGCCGTGGAGCGTCCAAAACGCCTGTCCCTTACCCCAGTGGCCACAGCCTGGCGCCACTGGCGTTCCCCTCGTGGCTGCAAGGGCTCCCCTCCACTCCACGCACGTTCGCGCGAGGTACAGAAACTCGGCGTACGTGCGGGCCGTCGGGGGTCCTGCAGTGTGACAGCGGCGGGAGTAGGGGTCTGGAAAGGCCCAGGTGGGCTGGCAGGTGGCCTGGAGCCGGGACTCTACCTGGAGTTGTAGTCCTGCCAGTCGGGACAGCGCTCGGACTCTAGAGCCTGCAGTTTGCAGGGGTCATAGCGCCCTCTGCTGGCCCTGGCTCGGTCTTGCACCTCAGAGCGACCCTCAAGAGTCGGGAGGTAGAGCCTTGGCTCAGGCAGATGGGTTGAGCTTTTGGCAGATCCTGGCCTGCCGGCTCCTTTGCCTCAAGCTTCTCTTGTGGTTCTTCATACCTCTCAGATCTTCGTCTCTGCTCCCACTGGTCTATCCACACGCCAATCATTCTGGAATCCACTAAGCACCCTTTCCTCAAGGAAGCCTTCCTGGCAGTGCCCAAGGGAGCCGGCTTCATCTGCTTCCTGCCCTCGCTGTTGCCGCGAGGACACCTGTCACAGTGTCTGACACATTGCTCAGTACTTGTCTGTCCACCCGTCTCCACCTGCCAAAAACTGTGGTCTTCTTGAGAGTTGGGACAGTGTACTCTGTGCCCTTAGTGCTCCAGCCGAAGAAGCTGGGCTGGTTGGGTGGATTCACCCGGATGTCTGCTGGTGCAGCTCTCAGGCTCTCCCTGGCGCCCACATGGCTGTTATTTTTTGCCTTTTCTTTTTTTATTACAAAGTCATACTAGACACAAAATTCCATACCTTATTTTTTCATAAAGTGATCTTGAGGCTAAATCAACAACTATAGATCAACAGCTGAAGTCACCTTTTTCAGGGACTCTAAAGTGTCCCCCCTCCGTACAGTACCATACTAACTGCCAACTTCGTCGTTTATACACCAGTAAAAGTGAGCGGTAAGTGTTTGGTTTGGTGCCTTTTAATAGTTATTTCTTTATTTATCTACCTTATTGTTCTGAACATTTCTGCAAATGTCCTTATGCACAATTCTTGGTGAAACGGGTAGAACTGACTCAGGTAAGTGGAACTGCTGATCCTCGGGGTAGGTTGGGCCATATTAGCTCATCCTGAACCCTAAAGCGTCTGCGGATCCAAGATTTGCTTAGAGAAGGGAGAACGGAGCATGCTGGCTAAGGGCAGGGTCTGCTAGCGAGGGGTGGAGCCCTCTGGCAAGGAGGCAGAGATAGAGGAGGAGCATGAAGACTCCGGAACAAGGGGAAGCGCTGGGACTCTGGGGACTTGGGTAAGGATTTTAGGAAGCAGTGGCCCGGGAGGTGTGTTGTGGCTCAGGGTTTCATCCTCTCAGAGCCCTGAAGACCATAAGGGATCACGCGCGCCCCCTCGTGGCCTTTTGAGACTAAGGCTGCACAGAGGAGACTCCTACATTGTTGTCTATTAGCCAAGCACAAAGAAAGCGGATCAGAAGAGAGGCAGGGAGCACAGCTCTTGGAGACAAGCCTCAAGCCCTGACCACGCCACTAGTTCTCCATGTGGCTCTGAGCAAGCCATTGCCGTCCTCAGCTTCAGCTTCTCCATCTGATGAATAAAGGTTCAGAGGAGTTGAATGGCTCTGAGAGGTGGAAGTGGCGACTTCTGGCCAGCCCTGAGTTAAGCCCTCTACACGTGCCACCTTGTCCAAGGACATGGCAGGCAATGCCACCTGGCACAGGAGGTTAGGTTTGGACAGGCCAAGTGACCTTGGCCACTCTAGGTACAGGAGCAGGGTGAGGCCCTGAACACCTGTGATCCCAGCATTCTTGGGGCAGAGAAAAAATGATGAGAAGTTTGAGGCCAGATTGGTCAACTTAGGGAAAACTGGTTTTAAAAATTAAAAAAATTAAAAAGGTGAAAGAGGTGGCTCAGGGAGAAAACCTTGGGTTCACCCTGAACACCAAAAGAGAGTTGTCCAGGAGGAGGCGCTATCATGGGTCCACCATTGCCCAGCCGAGTGACCCTGGCCAAGTCACTTTACCATCCATCCCCTTAGCTTGTCCTTCGCAAAGCGGGTCTGATGGGCAGGCATGTGCAGGGGTTAATTTATGAGCCAACTCAGCCAGCCAAGAGCAGGATAAATGTTCTTCCCCAGGTGCTGCTGAGGTCCCAGCAGAGATCAGTGCTGCACTGGGTCCACAGCCCCCAGGGCGCAGATGGCCTCCTCAGCATGCTTGGCATTGTCCAATCTGTCCAACGCTCGAATAGAACAAAAAGGGTTTGAACTCTCTTTGTTTTGGACCTCACTTTGGAGGTTCTCTTTAAATGGCACCATTTGACAGAGATGACAAAAAAGAAAGACAAGGAAAGAATGATTCAGGGACTTCACTGGTACCTTCCAGTGAATGCTGTTAACTAGTATTCAAGGTAAACTTAATTTTATTTAAATTCATTAAATTAATATTCTAGGATATGTTAATGATGGACATGAACTGAATTTCATTAATTACTACTGAAAATAAGCCTTGTCATCTCATGAATGGTTGTTATGTAAGCTGTGAGCTTGATACATTAAAAATATTATTCTGTTAAACACAAGCATTTAAAATGCCCATTTCAAAAAATAAATAAATAAATAAAATGCCCCTTTTGTGTGGGGTTTTAAAACTCTTTTTTCAAATGAAAGCCTCATAAAATGGAGATAGTGCTGGAGAGACCTGGCAGGAAATCTGCCAGGGATTCAGTTCTGTGACAAGAGAAACTGAGGTAGAAGCCAGAGGTGCAGGGCCAATACCCAGTTGTGTGGTAAATATTCATTCATTTATTGAGCATTTCTCAATGAACACCTACTATGTGTGAAACCCTGTTCTCTGCTCCAGGGTACAGCACTGAGCAAGAATCGCAGTCAATGGACACATGTCACTGTGGCTAATAAAACTTTATTGACACAAATAGGTGGTAGGCTGTTGTTTGCTGAGTACTGACCGAGGAGAAAAGAATACCAGAAAGAGGGAACAGCAAATTCAAAGGTCCTGGGACACAGTGTACCTAGTGGTGGAGCAGCAGCAACAGGAAACGTATGGGCAGAGAGGGGAATGGTCAGGGGTGAAGGTCAGAGAAATAACCGAGGAAGAGGCAGGAGAGAAAGAAGTGGAGAGAAGAGGTCATGACCTGACTCTGTCCTGCTCAGGAAGATGCAGGGGATCTTGATTGGAAGGATGTGGTGGAGACTCATATATCAGCTTCCCTGGACACGTGCTGAACACAGTCACACTTCTCTGTGCAGAATTCACTTGGCTCTCAAGCCCCCGATGTGACCTGCACCTACCAGCCCAAGTCTGGGGCTTCTTCCCCCAACTCCTTTCCCTATGTGCCCCTGCTGCCTCCTGGGACCACTCCACTCTATCCTCAGCCTTTTGAGAAGGGACCCTTGGGGCCTGGGGGATCCCCATCCAGTATTGCTACTTCTCCTTTGATTAGAAAAGTCACCACCAGTCTCTTGAAGGACACAGTGCCTTAGCACTTGGGACTGGCTGTGGTCAAGCCCTTCAGCAGACTATGTGAGGCTCCTTCTTATGTCTACTACACCCTAGACAGTCTTATAACCTGGCCAGACCTATGGCATCCTGGGGACCTATCTTTGCCACATTGATTTCCAAATCCAGGAGACTGACAAAAATTATTACCATTTTACCAGAAGATGCCCCTCTCATCTTTTCATTCCTTTCTAGAAGAGATTGAAGTTGGGGATTTGTATATTCAGGAATATGAGCCTGGCTAAGCCACTTCCCTTCTCTGAGGTTCTGTTTCACTGGTTCAGACCTCAACAGTAGAGATCTGAGAACACTATGCTTTGTATCTGTATTTCACACTGAAATACAAATAAATTTATAAATTTATTCAGTACACCAAAGAGTTCAGTACACCAGTTCAAACAAAGAGTTCCTCATCTACCCTGAAGTAGACATTACTAGACGATCAGAGCATTGGAACACTGAGCCAAGGGAAGGGGCATGGAATCCTGCCAGAAAGCACCTGCCAGCCACTGCCAATCACACCTGAGTTGGCAGTTGAGATTAAACGGACTTTCATTCCCAGCCAGCACCCTGGAAGAGTAGAGACTCATCAGACCACCACTGAAGTGCATAGCAGAGGTGACTGGCTGGGGGAGGGTGCTGTATGGAGGGCAGGGGCACAAATGTGGGGTTGCACTCCACTTCAGTCTCATGGTGTGGGGCCCAAAGACATAACTGTTGTTTCTGTCACACCAGCCCTCTTCACAGAGAGGAGACGTACCCAGCATGGCTTCGCCAGGCAGCCTTTAGATCCATCCCAGCAGAGAAGCAAAGGTGAGGTAAAGGCTCTGATGTAGAGTTATAAGAACACTGTAATAGTGTTCAGGGGCACCGCATTTGTTTCTTTTCACCTTTGGCCTGTTAATCTTTATATCAATTACTCTGCTGGTTCAGGATGAGGATCAGACCCAGAATTCCTTGGCTGTGAGGACAAATCATAAAACAGTCATAATCAGCTTGGGTTGGATACCAGCCTCACTCCTTGGGCAAGGCCTGTAGTCCCTGCCCCAGTATCTGGCCTATAGAGCAGAGATCAGAGAAATACCCATCTCTATGGAGGACTTGATGCATACAGAGTGTGGGGAGTGCTACCCAGGACTTGGTAAGAGGCTGGTAGACGATTCAGTAGGCTGTTAGTGTGGTTGTCTTCTTCCCTCACTATGCCCAGATGCTCAAAGTATGCCCTGTACATACTAACTGCACATCACATGCTTTCAAACAGATTCAAACTACTGAACATTACCAACTCCTCTCCACAGGCTCACATGGCTTTTCTTAGCCCCATTTCACAGAGGGGAAGACTGAGGCTCAATGAAACCTCAGAGATAGGAAGAGACAGCCACTTCCTACCCAGACTATGCCCAGAACAAGGACTTTTCCCATCCACTTATCTTTCTTGGGGTCTTCACTCAGCCTATTTTCTTAACATACTCCAGCTTTATCTACACCTTGGTCCATGAACAGGAAACATGGAGCAGAGACAAAAGTGGACAGAACTGACACGTGAAAGACAAATCCATAGTTAAAGCCGGGATCTTGAGCTCCCTTTCTCAACAATTGACTGAGCTAAAAAACAAAAAATCAAGAATGTAGAATTGGGGCCTGGCAGGATGGCTCAGTGGTCTAAAGCGCCTGCTTAGGAAAGCTTAGGCGGCTGCAGGGACCGCGGTTCGATCCCCAGCATCACATGCTGTGCCAGCCCTGCCCTCAGGGCAGGCTGAGCTGACCATAAAAATAAATAAATAAATAAATAAACAAACAAACAAACAAACAAAAGTTCTGAAACAAGAAAAAAAATAAAATAAAATAAAAATTCTTTAAAAAAAAAAAAAAAAGAATGTAGAATTGCTAGGGACTGGGGAGATAGCTCCATGGCACAAGTGCCGGCCTGGCAAGTGCAAGGTCATGAATTTGAACCCCAGTCATGCCAAAAAAAAGAATGTAGAATTGCTAAACACCACCAAGCAATGATCTGTAACTGACATCTAAGGTACTCTCAGGCCAACAGCAGGACGCCCACTCCTGCCTAGTACCCAAGGAACACTGGCCAGAGTAGACCACACTCTAAGGGAAGACATAAGCCTCAACAAATCTAAGAAGGTATGAATTTTCTGACCATCATACAAACAAGCTAGACCCCCCCCAAATATATATATATGTATACCCATCCAAATAGCTCCGCAGATTAAAGCGTCTGCAAGCAGGAACAGATGGTAGGTTGGATTCCCCAGGCCTGCCATGCCGGCCCCGCCCCCAGGGTGTGCTGATATGGCAACGGAGACTGGGTGTGGTGCCCCCCCCCACAATCCCAGCTCTTGGGAGACTATAAATAGGTGGATCACTACTAGTCCAATCTAGTAGTGAGACCCTGTAGACCCTTCCTTAAAATATAAATAAATAAATAAATAAATAAATACACCTTGTTGTATATATCAGAAAGCCTGAAAATTCTAAACTCATAGAAATTCAGGTCACACCCATCTAAATAACCCATGTGCTAAAGAGGACAGTTCAAGGAAAGAAAATGTAGGCATAACAGAGCCAACATTTTAGGACACAGCTAACACCGTACTGAGAAGAAATTTTATAGCCCTAAAATACCTACGTTTAAAAAAGAAAGCTTGCCAGCAGCCAAATAGCTCAGTGGATTAAGACGTCTACAAGGAGGTGCAGGGATTCGGCCCTGGCCTGCTGTGTAGGTCCTGCCCCCAGGGTGCGCTGAGACTTCAATTGAGAGTGAGGCTGTAAATCAATCACTACAAGTCCAATCTAGTAGTGAGACCCTGAACACTCTGTAGACCCCTCTCTAAAATACAAAAATAAATAAATAAACCAAAGCTTTTAATTAAGTTCTTACATAAAGAAACCAAAAATAAATTTTGTTTTGTCTTTTTTACAAAGGATCAAACTCAGGACCTTGTACTCACCAGTCAGAGGCTTAAACTGCTGAGCTGTCACCCAGCTTTTAAATAAATAAATAAATACCCAAGGAAATAAAGATAAAAGGAGAAATCAGTGAAATAAAAAATAGAAAAGTGATTTTTAAAATCAATGAGAGGGGCCTGGCAGGATGGCTCAGTGGTCTAAAGTGCCTGCTTAGGAAAGCTTGGGCTGCTGCAGGGACTGCGGTTCGGTCCTCGGTACCGCATGCTGTGCCAGCCCTGCCCTCAGGGCAGGCTGAGCCAGCCACAAAAATAAACAAACAAACAAAAGTTCTGAAACAAGAATTAAAAAAAAAAAGAAAGAAAGAAAAGAATGAGAATGGGGTTGGGGAGATAGCTCTGTGGCTCAAGTGCCTGCCTGGCAAATGCAAGGTTGTGAGTTCAAACCCTGGTCCTGAAAAAAAAAAAAAAAAAAAATCATAAAATTAAAAAATAAAAACCAATGAGAAAAGATTTGGTTCTTTGAAGTAGTCAATGAAATATCATTTTTTA